>CABFWB010001105.1:27966-83362 GCA_902151455.1 Timema bartmani | reverse complement strand
GGGGGGGGGGGGGGGGGGGGGAATGATATGGAGATGATTAAAAACAAGTGTGCCTTCTTACCAAAATCACATGACTCAGAGATTAAACTAATGAGCTACACTGGTTTATGTGCTTCTAACTCGTCTTTAGAAAACTTACAAACATCTTAAATTTCCAGTGACTTTTTTTAAAATTATCAAAGTTTGAATCCCAGTCAGGTATAATTAAAGTTATATTTCCTGAGTGTTTTTTTTTCTGTATCCCTATAAACAAATGCAGATAAAAAAATCCTAAAACTTTACCTTCCTCATCCCTATTACATTGGCATAATTAATGTATGCATATAGCTGTGAGAAAAACAAAACAAATGCTAATCAAACAGTATCACCCGCGGTTGTGTGTGAAAGACGGTGTTAATGGTTTAGTGGAAGGGTTCAAGAATATAAGCCGAATATTTTATTAATAACTAGAAGTACTATCTCTCAAGGCTTCTAAACTATTATTTTTCTTTTAAATAGGAGGGGGATACAAAATAAGTTATGGGCACTTTAAGGGTCAAGTTTCATAGTGAGATTGAGTACGCCTCAAGTTCGGCAATAAACTAAATAATAGACAACACCTACCTAGACAAGAATGGAATAGGCCAGTTTCATATGCAAAACTGACCCATTCCATTCGAGTTTGGGAAGCTGCTGTCTTGTATTTAATAGAGTACAGCACTTGAGTGGTACTAAGTCTGATTATGAAACTGGCCCCAAGTGTAGCAACCTACACTCGATAACACCCCAAGATCTAGAACTATTAATTGAAATAATAATTCCGACAAATGGAGCAGCCTTCCATCATCTCGATGCTGTAGAAATGAGCTCAAAGAGCCAAACTGTTTGAAAAACATTTTTTATCTGGTGTGCACCTTAAAATCCCATGGACTATATATGATCAAAAGATATTTATAGTTACTCAATAATGTACTCACATGTGATAACGTTGAACAACTGAAGAGTCGAATATATCGACCTCATCATACCATTTCTGAACAAGATCAGGAACATCAGAATTGAACACGGGTCCAGTGTCACCCCCAGCCAACATGTTCTGGCCGACATGAAAGCGAGCTGCCAACATTACAAAAGTTTTCTTATGTGTTTAAATATGTATTTGGACTAAAAGAAAAAATCCAACAAAAAGCTGGTAAAGGGTTTATTCTTTCAGTCACTTTAACTTGATTTACTTAACACTTGAAGTCTCCATAATATTTATGGACTGTGAACCATTACCAGTCTATCTGCTGAAAGTGTACTCACTCAATGCTCTCAACAAGTATTTAAACACGAAAACCTTAAATCTTTTAAGAAGCTACAACTCAATACCTTAGTATTCTCAACCATTATAAGATATATTGACGATGATAATAATTAGTTTATAAAATAATAACATTGAAAATAAATAAATAAATAATTTTTTTGTAGCTTCAACCAACAAGAAAAACACCTGTGAATAAAACTTATTTTACTACAAAATACATAATTTAAAAAATAAAAGAGTTACAGAAGTTTTTAAAAAATCGACCAAAAAAAATTATTTTCTATAAATTGTGATGTATTTAGTATTTAAGAATAGTATGTGTACCCTTGAAGTGTAAGGAGGTGTTGCATAAGGCATACTTTGTACCTGTAGTCACATATCTAGCAGAAACATGGACATTGAATGTAAGAGAGACTAGGAAAGTGGAGGACATGAGTATGAAGTTTGTGAAGAGCATGTTAGCTGTCACAAGGAGAAACAAGATTAGGAATGAAGTTATCCAGGAAATAGTAGGGGTACAGAGAGTACATGAGTTAGTATAGGAAGCAAGACCGAGATGGTATGGAGATGCAATGAGGATGTTGGAGTACATGAGTTAGTAGAGGAAGCAAGACCGAGATGGTATGGGCATAATGAGGATGGGAAAAGGAGATAATACCAAAGAAAATGGTGAAGATGAAACATGTAGGGAAAAAGACCACAAGTAAAAAACACCAAGAAAGAGATGGGAGGAGCAAATAACAGAAAGTTTGCAAGTGAGAGGAGAAGAATGAAAGTGATTAAAGGAGAAAGAATAGAAGAAGTTGAAGGCATTTTACTAAACTGACCCAACCACCGGCAGGAAACCTTTGATGATGAGTATGAGAAGAATAGTTTGCAATATTTGAATAGTATGTCTAATAACTGTCAAAATAACTTAAATAGGCTATATAAATATGTTTATTTGGATGCATTTACTATATGGGCATTTTTATCTGCCTTGAATGTTTAACGAATAGGTTTTATCTTTCCACTTATTTCTATTTTGTAGTAATCAGCAGAGTTAATTGGACATTAGTTTTTAAACTGTGACATGGAAGGTGTATGCATTTCAAACTTTTTATTCAAAGCAATGTAATGAACATTGCCCTGTGTCTATATAATAATTGAGCAAGACTGACCTACATCCCGGCATGCATCATGGTCATCAATCATGCACTGGTCCGCCCAGCGCTGAGCTACTTCTTCCAGCTCAGTATCCCACGTCTGGAACGAGACAATTCCAACCCACAGACAAATTAATGGCATTAGATACACGAATGGGTTACCCTGTCATCTAATGTTTGAAGAGGACTTTAAAATTGATCAAACGTTGACCATAATCATGAACCATTTTGCATATTTTGTAGATCGAGACAACTAAAAAAAAGTTTTATTGATATATTTAATTTTATAAAAAATAACATTTTTTTAGATAAAATTAGTTGTGTTTTGCAACAAAAGAAACACAATTGACTTCCGTACATGCCATTATAATCACCTAGACCACTTTTTTTTTAACACGTGTTAATTTTCACGCATTCAACATTTTATGACATCTACTTATGGAGATTCAAATGAAAGCTATAGCTCATTTATTTCCAAGTTCAGAACTAACAATCATAAGCTATGAAGCTGTATGTGTGACAAAATATTGTGATACAAAAATTTTTTCTCTTGATATGAGTAATATTAAGTTACAAAAAAAATTATATAGATAGTTCAAGAAATAACCAATGTAACATGTTATTTAATATTTTTAGTGAAATTCATTGGAATATATAATAAATATGTGAATACGCCTCTGTCATTTTTTAGTGACCAAGACATTCAGAACAAGTTTATTAACAGCTTGGTCAGAAGGTATATAAGGAAAAATAAAAGGCTGCACTTATTTTACCTGTAGAAAGGATGAAAAACAACTATTTAAAAAAATTCTTCCCAATGACGTTGATCAGGAATTAACCCCAGACTACTGTGTTAGAAACAATCATACAGACCACCGTGAAATGTGAAAGTGTCGATAATACTCACAAGTTCAGCCATGTTGGAGGCGCTGGGCTGTGGTCCTGGGGACCCCCTTGTCTCGTTGCCCGATGCCACAATGCTCCGGTAAAAGTTGTGGTCATGAAGGATGGAAACCTTCTCCTTCGCTGTGAGAGGCAGTGGCTGGTAATCTGTGCACATTGGACCAGGATCCCGACTCTGAACAAAACAAGTAAACAGCAACATTTCAAGTTACCTTTTTTATAAATATATAGAAAGAGAATTTCACTGTAAATATTGTTAGAATTTGATTTTAGCTTCTGACAAATTATTGTTAGTCATGGTTTACTTTTGGTAAGTAAAAATGAAAAAGATTCTTGATCTTGAAATGAAGTAATATATGTTATTCTTATTTCACTTATTAATATAATTTAAAATTTAATCAGTTAAAATTTAATTTTAGTAAAAGATTAATACAAAATACAAATAAAACGTGATTGTTGTGTTAAGTCACTGGTAAACAGTGTTGCCAACGACAATATAAGTGTGGTAGCTAGATTAGTACCAGAAATTCGCTAGCTTGTCGCTAGACGAAAAATTAAAAGTCATCAGATTTATTGCCAAGCCAAAAATGCATACATTAATCTGAACTCTTCTATGGACTGAAGCAATGCATTATGCGTTCTTGCAGCACGATAGTTCAAAAATCAAAATTCTACAGCGTTAAAATTTAAAATAATGAACATGAACTTGATTGAAAATTAAGGAAAGTCGCCAGTAGCCAGATTAGTCGCTAGGCTCTAAAAATGAAAAGTGGTCGTTTCATAATCGCAAAAATCGCTAGATCTAGAGACAAATTCAATAAATTGGCAACACTGCTGGTAAACTAAAACATACAATAGAAGCCCGATATAGTGCGGTTGTCGGGGGACATTCTTCACCCCCCGTGTTACAGCTTACCTAATCAGGTGACCTATATGGTGACAAATCACGGGGCGGGAGGACAAGGAAAAATTACTACAACATAATGCACTCCTATATGTAAATTAAAGTTATCAAACATAGAAAAAAAAAATTAAACTTACAATTTACATATTTTACTCGTATGAAACATGAACGACACTAGTTAAATTGTCTTTGATCATCCAACCTAGTGTAGGCCTAGTTGCCCTTTGTCTTAAAAAAAAGTAATGCAGAATTGCTCTATTTACTGAATCTCTACCAGTAAGAATTCCACTAATACTCTACATCTCTTTAGGAAAATCATAATATGTTTTTTGAGGTAGTTTGTACTTTATATTTGGAATAAGGTACAGGGTGACCTGGTGGTCTAGGGGTAAGGTGTCAGACTTCTGTGCTGAGGGTCCGGGGTTCAATCCTCGGTCCCGGCACAGATTTATCTGATTGCCAAACCCTTCCTTCACCTCTGACAAGATGTGTATTAATCACAACTTGTGAATGTGTTGGAATGCCAGGCCTCCACCGTGGTTCGGATTCCACGTTAAACTGTAGGTCCTCCATTTCATCTCACAATCACCCTACCATTGGACATTAGCAAGTGCGTATAACCCGAACGGGTAGTAAGACGCGGTGATGATAATAATAATAATAATAATAAGGTACAGGAAAGGTGGATAGTAAATATATAAAAGGGAACAAACACAGCACAACGATGAGAAAAACATGGTTCACATTTTACAATGCCGCCATTGGACAAAGAGGTATCAAAAAGGTACTTACTGGCTGCCTCTTTAAGAAAATTGATCATTATTGCCCAATCCCTTGACCTGTACTGTACGGTAATAATGATTCTTTTTCTTTTTTTCGAGAGATATACTCTTCACCAAATTATATCCAAGTCCGCAATATATCAATTTTCTACTTTACGTAGATTAATATTTTTGTAGCTTTAACTAAGCTATAACTGTAATAGATCAGCGATACGTGCGCTCGAGAACATGGGATTGAATCTAAACTAGAATTGCCACAATTGTTTTATGATTAAAATAAAGATTAATGGACATGATTGATGAAATGGACCAATTATGAGTTCCAGTAGTTTCAATAACAACTATCGCTATAGTGATAATTTCAAATACCTATGGTATCTATAATTGATAGATATATAATAAAATATCCAGTAATTGGCGAATTTGAGCAAGAATTAAAACCAATTAATATTTTGGTTTCGACTCCCTGCATTAAAGACATAGTTTTTGTAAAGAAAAAAATTAATATGCCTGTAAATATCATTTAAATTGCCCCACAACTATACTTTTATAGCTATGAGTTCCTGAAACAAACTATTTTACCTTAGTAAGAATAAACTGGATCACTATCTGCTTTGGTGGTTGAATGGTCTAGGGTGTCACTCTCGCAATAGACTGGACTGCCAATGATGAGAAGCTCAGAATTCGAATCCCGGTGGGTGTACTAAAGGTAGTTTCCCCTAAATGCTTTTCTCCCTCTTCCTTCAAGCAAATGTGGGTACACTTCTACTAAATTTAATATTGCACACCATATTTGCGTAATTAGTACATATGTGTATAAACTGAACAGGCAGTAAAACGGGGTGCTAAATAAAACTGGATCATTGGATTCAGTTAATTTGTCGGTACCTAAAAATGGAATAAAAGGTAGCGATAAAAAGACAAGTCAAAATCAATTTGATAGCTATGTGAAACCCACTCTAAAACCGGATTTAATCGACCAAGGACCCGCTTAGGTGTCTACATGGTTTAAGGTGCTACTCACACGTTAGACTAGACTGCCGATGGCGGGATGATCGTGGTTCGATTCTGGTCGGGTTTATCTAAGGTGTTTTTCCCTAAATGGTTTCCCCTATCCACGCAAATGTGGATACACCTCATCTAAATTCAACCTTCACAATCCCTAACGCATTAGAGTAACTAGTATAATGTGTATAACCTGAATGGGTACCTAGTAAAAAAAGAATCGACCAAAAAGCTATAAGCCAGAGCGATATTTACTGGTTCTATAAAACACATCATATTTGTTTTATTTTGGTCCTTGTCATGAACCTCAGTACACATGACCGAGGTTCGAGACCTGATTTCCTTTTCATCAACAATCCAGTTTAGTGACGCATTAGACCATCAGACCACTGATGTGGGTTCAAAGTATTACCAATAATATGTTTTTATATTCCTCCCTAATGCCTAGACTAGTAACTTTTTAGAGTCTTATAAAGGCGTCATCCCTCAATCGATCCATACCAACCGAGCGGCTACCATCTGTTGGCAAAGATAGTAACAACTTCTGTGGATAGAGCGTGTCATGTGGTCAGCACAACGAACCCACTGGACATTTATCTCAGTTTTTTTATACCAGAGCCGCTAAGTTTTTTTTAAACAGCTCCTCATTCGCCCTCACGAGGCCGAGTTGACCTCATTCCAGACCCACTGCCTCATATAAAAGCATAGCACGCTGGGGATTGAACCCAGGACCTCTGGATCTGTAGCTAAGAATTCTGAACATTAGACCATAGAGTCGATCTCAATCTGAAGCTTATGTTAAAAAAAAAATCCTGGCCTCCCTACTGGTAGCGTACGCAGGATTGCGAAGTAGGGGGGCTCAAGGGAGGTTTGGGGGAGTCCACCCCAACCGCCGGAGGAATTTTTCTTTACTATTATATATACTTAGAAGAAGTTTTTTGAAAGGTTTTTTATTGGTATTTGTTAACCTGATCATTTATATGAAAGAGAGGTATGGGGTTAATCCCACGGACCAAAGAATAATATTTTCAGAGCGTGAAGATACCACACTTCCATTCCATGAGAAATAGTCCACTCCTATGAAATAAATACATTTGGTGATTGATATAGAGACTATTTCTGATCACCTGATATTTTCTTTGCTCACCATGTTTAACTGGTAAATACCCCCTTCCCCTCCACCCCACCAATTTTATTTTCTCTTCAGATCTGTGTGGATCTTGGGGCATCCCCAGACTACGAAAGTCGAGCCCCCCCTCCCCCCGCCACTGTGGGTACGATACTGTTCCCTTCCCCTCCTTCAAATAGTCCTAGTTACAGCCTGTAAATAAAATTGTGCGGTGGAGGATATTCCAAAATACATCCCACTGATCAAGAACGTCAAAAAGAAAATGATATATAGACCAGAATAAATGGCAGAGGACAACGCTAGNAATTTTATTCTCTCTTTGGAACTGTGTAGATCTTGGGGCATCCCCAGACTACTAAAGCCGAGCCCCACCTCCCCCACCACTGTGGGTACTGTACTGCTCCCTTCCCCTCCTCCAAATAATCCTAGTTACAGCCTGTAAATAAAATTGTGCGGTGGAGAATATTCCAAAATACATCCCACTGATCAAGAACGTCAAAAAGAAAATGATATATAGACCAGAATAAATGGCAGAGGACAACGCTAGTTGCTGTGAACTAACTTAAGACTGACCTGGAACTTGCACATGGTGTGGTCAGTACAGATGCGACAGTAGTCCTGCTGCTGTGATGAGCAGGTGGATATATTGAAGCAAATGATCACACACACAATTGTCAGGAGGGCTGCAGACACAAAGGTGTACACATCATCAGTCAACACTGCAACGTGTTTGTTGATATTCCCTTAACACTAAACACTGGATCTAAGAATTAACAAACTTGCACTTACCAAGAGTGATGGAGTATTAGGATCTTTAGTGACATGGGTCAGTTTTTTTTATCCAAGTGATGTATTTTTTACTACCGGCTTGTTAGGCCTGTCGTAGCTTCATTTGCCTTATAATCTACCTTAAGACTAGGACAGACACAACATCCAGTCCCACGGCCGTTAATTCATTACTATGAAAGGGTAAACCCACATTTAATTAGTGATAATTTTTTTTGCCATGCCGGGAATCAAACCCAGGACCCTTAGCTCAGTAGACAGACACGCTGACTGAGCTAAGGTGTGGGATATATAAATATATATACACACACACAGTGGGACCTCCATATATCAAACTGACGTATATCAAAATTCTCTATGTGTCGAAGTTTTATTGAATCCCTGTGACATTATATAGAAAAACTATTTCTATATATCGAAAAAAGTTTATATATAGAATTTTTTTCAAGACGAATCGAGATTTTCCCCCTGTAATGACGATGGTATAAGGAAAACACGTGAGAAAAAAATAGAATGGAGAGGTCGCAAGAGGAAGAAGGGAATGTTTGGTCAAGGTGACTGGTTATGCTTGCAATTATTTCACTCTCTCTAATCAACCGTGCGCGTGTTCACAATGTCAAAAAAAAAATCTCTCAATGTTGTGGAAAAGGTTGAGTTGTTGAAGAACATGGACAGTCGAATGAATGCATTAGTTAGGAAATATTTCTAAATACAATACACTACACAATATCCAGTATACAAAAGATTGTTTTTATACATCAAAGTTTCTAAATATCGAATGACCAGTACCCTCTTGCCGACCTATGTTAAAAATCACTACCAAAACATTATAGCCTCACAAGGTCCAGATAATTCTCAGTGAGGCTTGCTTGTCAAATGTCCTTAAAGCCAGAGAACCAAGACTTAACTCTCTGTCCAAGTGTTATTATTTTATAAATTAACATAAACCCTTCATTAAAAACTCTTTTGAAAAAAGTAGTGTTTTTAATCTGTGTAGTATTTCTTTGTAACAAAATAAAATTACATAAAAATTAAATTTAAAACGTATTTGATAGATGACAAATAAAATGTACTTTTAAAAAGAGCTAATATTATAACAACCCACCTTAGTTTGTAAGTATTATCAAAAATATGCCCTACTAGGATTAATTTGATTGTCAATGATAATGAATTATAACAAGACGACGGCACTTAAGTGCTGTGTCAAGGCTCTTTTTGTTTTTGGTCACCGTGTTTCCCCTTCGTTTGGGTTATACACATATTAACTAACTATGATAATGTGTAAGGGGGTGTGGGAAGTTGTATTTAGAGGAAGTGTACCTGCATTTGTTTAGAGTGGAAGAAGAAAACCATCTAAGAAAAACCACCCTCAGTACACCCTACCTAGATTCAAACCCTAATCTCCCTGTTATGGGCAGTCTAGTTTACAGCGAGAGTGAAGTCTTAAGACCATGTGACCACTGAAGTGGATATCGAGCCCAATAATCTGCAATCACTAACAAAGTGTTTTTTCCAAGAATGGAGGTTTGCAGGGAGTTTATTTTATTTTACCGAAACAAGCACAATTATTAATGAACCATGTTAAGTCATTTTATTTGAAAATTAATTTGATGCTAAAGAATCACTAGCTTTAAAAAATTGCTCACATAAAAGTCATAGCAAGTAAGCAAGAACACCTGTTTTATACAATTAATTTGATTTTCTTGGAACTACTTTGTACTTTCACCCATTAAATAATGAACCAAGGTAATTGAATACTTTCATAGCTGATATAAGTACAACCACATTGACATCAAAACAGCGATCTACTAAAATGTTAATGTATCATACCTCGTTTAGATATCAAGTTATCTTCATAACATTGACAAGGATGAGATTTTTTCTTTTATTTTTTCTTTTTTTTTTCTTTTTTTTTAGTACCATGTCTTACCACCTGTTCAGGTTATACACAGATGAGAATGTTAAGCTTTTAACCTTGACTTGCCCATTTTCCGTGAGTCAGGTTTTAATAGACGTTGGGTTAAAATTTGCCCTTAACGTAGTGGAAAAATGGATGGAAAAAGTTTCAATTGTGTTGGGTTTTTTTATCAGCGCATCTTACTATTTGTTCAGGTTGTGCGCACATATAATTTTCTTTAATTGGGTAGGGATGAGGAATAAAGTATTTTAGAGGTATTCTACCAACATTTGGATGGAAGGCATGGAAAACCAATTAGGAAAACCACCTCCAGTACACCCAACCGGGATCGAACCCTGATCTCCCCGTCATCGGCAGTGTGGTCTACTGAGAGAGTAGCGCCTTAGACCATGCGGCCACCGAAGCGTGTGCTTGGCTATTTAATCCACTAAACAAATAATGTTATATGAATGTTTCTCCAAGACAAATTTGTTGACACTTGAGTGTTTGATGCTTTGCTAGTGAGATAGTTGGGCATGTTTCTAGAAGAAATGTCAACATTACGCAGGAATTAAATAATACGTCTCTTAAACTCAAGGACACATAGGAAATTATGTAGAACATTGTGTGAACAAATGTAGTCAGAAAACACTATGATCAATTCATTCAAAATTTTACTTTAGTTGTGTGAATAATGTTCCTGACTCTGACATGTTCAATCCTCTAAAGAAACGGGCATGTCCACCTTATGTCTCATCTTCAATCCGTCACAACCACTTGTCGTAAGACCATTGCTTTGGGTTTATTTTATCCTTCGAAAGGAACCTATCTATAATGGAATGTTGGAATACGTCATTTCAACCAACAGGAATTGAGAAAGATAAGTAAAAATTAAGGATGGGATACTTGAATCTCTCGAATCCTTAAGGATATTAAAGGTTCAAAGATTCAAGAAAATGTCAGATACGGCAAGACTCAAATCATCAAAACAAAATTAATAAATAAATAAAATAAAAAACAATTTAAAACGTGTTTATTGGTGGTTCAGAACCAATTATAATTGTAGGATGACTCATCAACTAGACCCCAGACCAGTAATTTAACACTTACTATTTCTATTTTATATTCTTCATCTTCATCATCATCATTATTATGAACTGTTTCAAGCCTGTGGCCGGGTCTGTTTAGTAAAAATGTCTCCATCTCCTTCTGTCATTCCACCATTCTTCCTCCCATCACTTCCTCAGTCCCCCCTTGTGGTCTCTTCCTTCATACTACACATTCATTAATCTTCTTGGAATCCTCACTCCTTCCATCCTCATTTACGTGTCCATACCATCTCAC
Source organism: Timema bartmani (assembly GCA_902151455.1). Lineage (NCBI taxonomy): Eukaryota > Metazoa > Arthropoda > Insecta > Phasmatodea > Timematidae > Timema > Timema bartmani. The sequence goes on along the minus strand of CABFWB010001105.1, from coordinate 72,182 downwards.
CCTTGTTTCTTCAAATATCTCATGTACCCCAACTCTTGACCTTACATCTTCATTCCTAATCCTATTTCTTCTGGTGACAGCTAGCACACTCCTATTCTATTTTCTATAATCTACTATATTTATATTTTCTCTTAAGTTCATGATTTTTTCCAAGATTTGGATTCGGATTAGAAATTTGGTATTCCGATGAAAATTTGGATATTCAGATTCATAAAATAAAGGATTCAACCCAACTCAAATAAAATTAACAAATATACAAAACTGTCGATTTATAGACCCTTAGATGGGAGACAATATTGAGACTACAATTGATTGAGATACCTAAAAAGTGGTTGCGATTGGATGTAGACAAGCCAAAGATGGGTGCTCTGTACTAACTTAACAATTTTGCAGGTGGCGAACTAACAATAATATTATTAAAAGTTCTCAATGAGTCTGTTTGGAAAATAAATCATTTTAGTACTGTTGTAAAACATTATTTATGTTGTTATTTGAGTATATCTGACCCCCACCCGAACCCCATACAAAAAAAACCCACAAAAACTAGTTTTCAAATATAAGGTAGCAAGCGTTGTTTTGTTTTATTTCAGTTAATGACAAACGGAAAGAGCAAAACTTTGTTTCAACGTGCCATATAATTTTTGTTGTTATCTTGCCTGTAATATCACAATGTTATTATAAAGTGAAAAAGTTAACAGTATATATAATGTTTCACTATTTTTACTGTCAATATTATGTGTGTTGTGTAACTAATACGTTAATAATTGATAAAGATTTAAATGTCCATTCTTATTTTATGATTAAACTTGTAAATTATTTAGGTGTATTGTGCATAAATTCACACAATCAATGGTTTCAATTTGTTATTGTGAAAGGCATTCATGATTTTATATATTATTTAAATGTAAAGTGTATTGTATTATCCTATTGTGAATATATCAATTCATGGGTTCAAAGTCAGGATGCTGGATAGAGCTGAGGAACCCAAAATATTATTTTTTTTAGTAAAAAAAATTCTGTTAATGATTTTTTAAATACCTAAGATCTTTATCAACACTTAAAACAACAAATTTTGAACTATGGATCCCTCCCTAATTTTTTATTCATAAAATTAGCACCAACGCCTCAACAAAAATGTGGATTTTTGACACATGCTACAAATTTAAATAAAAATAATTTAAACAATAGATAATTGACAAAATATGTTTACTAGTCACTTTTTAAGAGTCAAAGTTTAATTTAATGCTAGTAAAAATATTAATTAAAAAATAATCTCAAATAGAGTTTGACACACACAAAAATTGGAGACAAGTGAAAATATTTCAAATCACGTTTGTAGATAATAGTGATCTGAGCAACCGATAAATTAAAGTAGAGTATTAAAGAGATTATTTAAATTTTTAAATAATCATAATCTTATACAAGATGATAAAATTCATATTTGAATAGTTTAAGATGCTCAAATGTTGTTAAATGGGATTAATACAAAATATCCTAAGTTATTTTAAATTATTATTAGCACCGCGTCTTACTACCCGTTCGGGTTATACGCACTTACGCTAATGTGTAATGGTAGGGTGATTGTGAGATGAAATGGAGGACCTACAGTTTAACGTGGAATCCGAACCACGGTGGAGGCCTGGCATTCCACACATTCACAAGTTGTGATTAATACACGTCTTGTCAGAGGTGAAGGAAGGGTTTGGCAATCAGATAAATCTGTGCCGGGACCGAGGATTGAACCCCGAACCCTCAGCACAGAAGTCTGACACCTTACCCCTAGACCACCCAATTTATTTTAAAATAAACAAGGTATATCTCTCTTTGTTTTTTAACTTAAATAAAAAAGTCAATCTAGGGATTGAAATAAATGATAAAATAAAACAAATAATTTTAAAGGTGCTATAATACAACAAGAAATAAGTGAGCTAACTTGCAAAGTATAAGGTGTCACCATTATAAAAATACAAGAAAAAATGAGAAAGAAGAGTCAAAAGGTGCATAATATAATATAAACTAATAATAAATAACTTATCTGAGGTTAATGGTGATTTCTAGACCCATTGTCCTGTGGTCTATTAGTTTCTCAAATACCTTAAACATTTTCCACTTAAAATAAACAAAATATAAACCAGAATATGTTTCTTTTAAACACATCGTATGAAAAACACTTAATATTTGTGTATGCAAATATGACAAGTAATAAAATAATGATAGTTTGTTTACTACATACCATGAAGAAATACTAAGAATAGTGAGAAAAAAAAATGATCATTCACTTGTAACACTACTTAACCTTAATCACTTTAAATAAAGAGACCACCAAACCTTTACGACTCCTCCGCCAATGAGCCTCTATAATTAACTTCATTACAAACCTGTTGAATATAACCACCTATGCAATATGTATAAAAAGAATAAGACTCACCTTTAAAATCCATTATTTTGTTATCAGTCATGTTATTTATAGATTGTTTTCCCCCCCCTCCTAAACTAACTCTTAATATATTTTGTGACAGCTGATATCTTAATAAGATTCCTGGTAGAGCAATCATGAAGCTGACGACATTCTCGGTTATTGTTCCTTGACGGGTGTAAGGTTTATATGGCTGAAACAAAAACATGGTAACGTACAATTAAAGTTAATTGTTTTACTGTCAGTGTTAAATCTGCTTCGATACCTGTTTCATTATAGACACTGGAGACATCATAAAATAAATATAGATATATTCATAAATATAGTACTAGCAATGCTATGGTAGGCTAGATCTTTGTTGGCTTCGTAGGATAAGCCGCCAGAATCACTAGTTAAGAAGAAACATATATATATAAAGTACAGTCAGAAAAATAATATCAGATACTAACAATTAACAAGAGTGATTACTATTCAATCAAAAATAATAAGGGCATTACAAAATTAACTGACCGTATTATCCATACATAAAAGTAGATTTCTTAAGGTAATATATTGGTGCTATGCACAACAATTGAAAACGTTACCGTAGCCTTTGATATACTATGAGTATTAGAACACCAGTAATAAATCAAGATACATGATATATTTGTCACTATAGAGATTCATTTGTTTTTATGTTCAAGTTGATACACACTCTTCTCTGATGTTCTACTACACATGAGATATTTTGTAGCCTTAATATGTTAGGCCAAATATTAAGAGTAATGAAAACAAGACCAAGTTATGAACTGTGTATTCATTTAGTGCATATTTTTAACACATATAAAACATTTTTTCTTGCTTTTTATCGATTTAACAACTACAGTAAAGTCTCGATTATCCAACCTTCAACAACCATTCGGTTTTATTCAACATAACCAGTTAATGTGTACACTGACCTCGTTGCAAGGAAGAGAAGAAAAGATGATAAATAAACTTCATTCATTAATTTTTTAAACATCTCTCTCTATAAGGAAAATCTCATTTGGTTTTATGAGGTAGTTGGATTATATTTGGAAGAAGATACAGGAAAATATGATCATTGCTGCCCAATCCCCCGACCTAGGTTTCATTCTATCGAAACTGATCAGGAGGGAGTGTGAAACGCTCAATGCAACTTCTTTAGGTCAGATAATTGGGTGATAATGATCGATTGTCTTCAAGCAGCAGCCATTACTTCTTTGTCCAGTGGCAGCAATGTAGGGGTGTGCGGTATTTCCGTGGGAAAAAATATTTCCCATTCCCGACTCGATTGTCGGAAAACATTTCTGTAATCCCAAAAATTTCCCAAATTTCTTTTTTTCCATATTTCATTTACTTTTGAACTTGCTTTTCATGTTTTCTTTATTATTTGAATATAAATATGTATGTCAACCTATTCTCGATGTAAATTTAGATTTAATATGTGTTTCATAAATGTTTATAATTTAAGTAGCCTAAGTAATAGCAAATGTATTAAAAATTGCTTAAATTTTCAACTTTATACACATTTGTTTAAATTTACTATATTAGGGTCTATGTATAAATTTAACAAACTAAATATTGTCAGGGTTTTAAGGTGCGTAATATAAGTAAATTTAGAAATAATTAGTTTTACATTTTTAATTCCCATTCTCGTCTCGAAGTAAGGGATTCTAAAATTTCCATTCCTGATCTCGTCTCGAACCAAAAAAGTCGATCTCGCACACCCCTACAGTAATGTTGTGAAAGTCATATTGTGTCCCTTGTATATGTTCCTCTTCAACTTTCCTGTACCTTCTTACAAAAATATAATTTTTTAAACAATGATTTTTTCATTTTGGATAATATATAATAAAAGTTGAATTTGATTAATATAAAATACATTGTTCCGTTTACATTAATAAAATATTACTTTTGTAATGTTTTGCTTAATTTACACTATAAGAGTAAAACAAATCCTTATTTCAAATCTTTTCTGCACTTCCATTTAATTTTGATTTGTTTTAATCCAGCCCTTCCCCCTGTTTCCGTAATATTCGACATTTTGACTATCCGACCTCCCCCTGTTTCTGTAATATCTGATATTTTGACTATTCGACCCCCTGTCTGTCCTATTTAGGTAAAATAATCAGGACTACTACTGCATTTAACATTTAGTTTAGATAAATTACTTAATGTTTAGTAAAATATTTTTTGTAAAAACAACTTAAACAGTAGTCCTATGCCAAGTAGTGTATCTGCCTGCTAAGCTAAGGGTCCTGAGTTAAATTCCTGGCATGGCTGAAAAATTTATCATTGTTGAAATGTAGGTTTTCTCCTTTCAAGGTGCTGATATTACCAGCCAGTTCAGAAAGTGCACATTATATATCTCAAATAAAATAACTTAAACAGTGTAAAGCAATCTACTCAAAAATTGATATAAAACATAACTATATTTTACTTGTTTGAGTTCTCATTAAATATAGGCCTACTTATAATTGATTTACCATATTATTGTAATTACTAGACCTTTATATTGATAATCAATGTCATTTTTGAGGAAGTAATGCTATGGTTAATATTTTGGGTTTATTTATCCAATAATAAACAACTATAGTAAAATGTGGTAGAAAGGATGGTTTGGAAAATACGAATAAGCCTAAATATTTTTTTCGGTCAACACTGATAACATTTTATAATATTATTTGTAATTTTTTTGAGCCAATTACTTTAAATACAGATTCGACACCTTGGATCAGTCAGTAGCGTGTCTGTCTATTGATCTAAGGGTCTTGAGTTTGATTCCCGGAATGGCCGAAAGATTTATCATTGGTGAAATGTGGGTACATATACCCTTTCACAGCGATGAATTACTGGCTGGAGACTGGATGTTGTGCTTGTCCTAGTCTTAGTTAGATTATAAGGCATATGAAGCTATGACAGGCCAAGCAAGATGAAAATATATGGATTGAATAAAAAAGTGATCTAGGCCACAGGCTGGAAACAGTGATGGATGTAAAGAAAAACTTGAAATACCAACTTTAAACAATTGGTAACATTAATAACATGTGACTCGTACAATTGTTAAAATAATGTAATAAAATAAAAAGGATGTTTAGTTATTACATAAGTATGTACCCATGGTTTACCTGAAAGAAATCAATCTTACCTACACTAATTACACTATGGTGAAGCTAATATGATAAAGCCACAGCCTACTGTAAGAGCCAAAGAAATACTGCTACCTTTCAGGGTAGATTGGTTGAGTAAAAACCTACATTTATAAAAAGTAAAAATTAATATTTTTTTTCACAAAAGGTACAAATAATGTACATGAAGCCAAAAACAAAATCCACATAATGTTTTGTGTTTCTTAATAAAATTATCCATTAGATTAAACCTTGTGCTTCTTCCTCATTTTATCCCAACACTCATAAAGAGCAATAATGTGATTTTTTTTTAACTGTCTCAATTCAAAAGTCGAAAAATGTAATGTGTTTTTATTTCTAAATACATTAATAATTAAATTTTTGTGTATTTATTTCATTTTTATATTTCTAATTTACTAAAATATTACCTGCAATAATATAATTATGATTAAAAAAAAAGACTTACCTATTCATATCTTTAAAATACTTTTCTCTTCAATAAGTTGACTAATAACAAACAACAATTAAAAATATATGTTCTTGGAATAGTTGAAGGACATTGTTGTATCTAATTCAGCAACATTGAACTTTAGCCACTTAATCACCAGCAAGCTATGAAATCCAAGGTAACAGGATAAATTTGTACATTTTTACTTGTCTAGAGACTTTTACAGAACAAACATGTGAGTTTATCATGACAAAGTATTTGGATGAATTAATAAAATACAGACACACGCACACAATCAAGATTACCAACAAGAATGATCAATGGAACAGGCTCCAACAAAGGATTAATCTTTTTATTTTCATTATGAGAATATACAAACACCAGTGAATGGTTTTTACAGAAATAAAGGCTGTACAAATAAATCTTGTATTGTTTTTAACATTTGATTTTTTCGTTGGGAAACATTGTTGTTCTAAAAATAAGTGTTGAGAACATAGCTTAAAATTTTAATTGTGTATACAACTTTACAACTTTAAAATGTTTATTGAAGTTTACTGAGGTTTTACTAATGAATCATTAAAACTTCAATAAATAGTGTGTTTTTTTTAATAAATCCACAACTATGTTTATTTTAGAACATAAGTTTGTTAATAACGAGAGAACAAATGACTTATGAACAGAACTTAAAATATTATAAATTAGTTTATAAATAGAGTCCGGATGTGTAGATGCAATCAAATAGTGAAATATGCATTAAAAAATTTAAAAAATATTAACCTTAATATGAACACAAAAATGAACGAAAATCAAATCAACTATTTGTTTTGTGGAAAATCTTACCTTATTCATGGCTGTTATGGTATATAAGGAAAGTCATCCTGAGATTGTGTTCTGTGAAGCTCCTACATCTATAATTGAATAATATTTTATGCAAAGAAAATGTCCTTTCGACATCAGGACTTCACGGTGCATGTGAAAAACACCACAATGCTTCTTCAATGAATTCCTTTTGTATTTCAGTTTTTTCACTAGATAACTTTTTGTTAATATGAGACTGTGTTTAAGCCAGGATTTCTATTTAATACCTACCCAAGCTTATCGAATTCAATTTTAGCAACATCGTGAGTTTCTGAAGACAATGCTAGCAAAATTTGATCTATCGAAGTGAGTACTGCAAAGAATTACTTCATACCTCCAACTCTAATTACAGGTAATTTAGAGAAGTGGTTATGGATGTACTGGCTCTTTTTCTCAATTCCATCTTCAGAACACACCTACATATATGCAAGCTAGTTTTTATTTTATACCCAATTGACTAGAGATATTTTATAACTAACTAACTAGCCGATGACAGAAAGGGGACAACTAATAATTTATTATGACATTCACAAGTTAAATATGCGTTTTTACCTTAAAAATTAGTAAAATACACATTTTTACTTTGAAATTTAAGTATGCATGAAAAATTATTTTCCCCTGGACAAATAGAACTAGTGGACTTGAAATTGTTAGGAATCAGTAATTGTAATAAGATTTTTAATAGGCTTTGCCCTTTTATCCTCCTTTCAATATTTAGTTTAAGATAATTTAAAATTGCTTGCTACTTTTATTTCTTGTTACATATTCCAAGATATGTAGGACTACATATGATATTAATGTGTGATACTGAGTGATTTGAAAAGTTGTGCAAAAGATTTACAATAAAATGTTTGAACATGCATTATTTATATATTAGGCCTGTACAAGAAAAAAATACAAATTCTCCTTCTCCATCCTCATGACATGCTCATACCGTCTCAGTCTTGCTTCCTCTACTTCTCATATACCCCCTGTACCCCCACTCTTTCTCAGATAACGTCATTCCTAATCTTGTTTCTCCTCATGACAGCTAACATGCTCCTCACATTGCCTCCACTTTCCTAATCTCTTATGTTTACTGTCCCATGTTTCTGCTGAGTATGTGACAATGGGTACAAAGTATGCCCTGTAAAACACTTCCTTACACTTCAAGGGCACTTCTTTTCTCCATAGCAGGTGTATAAAACACCTGTAGAACTCTCTCTGCTGCCCTCTTCTAATTAGATCCTCTCTACTTCCTCCTTACACATTTTATTTTAGAGCATTTTATAATTTATTTTTCACATGCAAAATAAAATGAAATTGGATCTTTAATCAAATTGACTACTTTGCCCTTTATAGGCGAATAAAGATCAATTAAGATGATTATGCTGAGAATCAACTAAATATGTGTTTGATCTGACTTTTATGACTATTGGGTACAAAGTACATCCTATATAGCACAAACACCAAAGGCAAATATTTTAAATTTAAGAATGAGAAATATATATGTTATTTTTCTATTGATAGCAATATAACACTTTAACTTGAGTTGAGTTTTTTCTTTTACATTTTTAGCCTAGAGGTATTTTATCTACAGACTTTTAACCCTTTGAGTGCCAACGTCGCTCAGAGCAATGCGCGAAATATCTTTTAAATTACCAGCGTCGCGTACAGCGGTCCCATGTTTTCGAACTCTTAGTTCAGTATTAAGTCAACATATAGGTTAGATTTTATTTTCACTGCATTATCGTATGTTCAAGCTACTTTTATTTGTCTTTGCACTTATAGTTTTGATATATCGAACATGAAAATGAGTTTTATCTTTGGCCTTGTTTGTAAACATGGCTGGAAATACTTGCAATATTTATTGATAGCTCAAGCGAGAATGATCAATTTGTTAGTGATTCTGAAAACAGTGATTATGAATTTTTAAATAATGAAACTGAACATTAATTATATTCTAATGAAAGTGAAAGATCAGAACAAGTATGAGTGGTGGCTGACATTGATAGCGCGAGTGTGAATACAAGTGATTCCTATTGGGATGAAATAAATCTTGATAATCAGGATAATCCACAACCTCTTCATATTTATAAATAAGTATCTGGTTTGAAGTTCTCGCCCCCCATACCCTCTTTTGATTCCAAGCCAATTATTTATTTTAGACTTTATTTTACTATAACCCGGCCAAAGTTGATGGTCACTGAAACAGCTGCTATGCATAACCCAATTTTAGCGTAAAATCTAAAGTTTTTTTTTTGTAAATTGTGCTATTTACCAGTTTTTTATGTTCTTTTCAGTGATTTATTCTATTTCAAGTTATTTAAATTTTCAAAGCTTAAAAATTAATGTTAAATAAAACAGTACAAAAATGTTTTTTTAATATTGAGACCTCCTTGACCAATCCAACAAAACAGAAGGCTCAAAGAGTAAACAAGAAAGCATAACACAATCAGTGTGAGTTGTTTGAGTACATTGTTTTTCAATCATCTGAGAACAGACAACTGTAACTCAGTGCACAGAACTCACCTAGTTGCGGAAGTAATAATCTGACGGTCGTCCTCGTGCTTTCATTATATATACCTGATAATATTACCAATAAAAATAAACAATAATAAATAATAAGCACAAAACATATATCCTAAGGGTACTCTCCAAAACGTAAACATAAACTCATCAAGCAAAAGGCAAGAAATCGATTTAGGATGTTCATTCATAAGAAATATATTTATATATATATAAAGATAAACCATATATGATGGTATGAAGAATAAATTATGATATGCGTACAGTGACAAAATTTCAAGATCAAATATTGGGATATTGGTTTTATATAAAAGATCCTATCAAAGTTAATATAAATATTTCATAACATTAGTTGGTTTACTTAACAAATTAAACAAATTAAATTTTCTTTAGTTCTCACGGCATCTATTGGCCAACATAATATACTAAAGCTCACAATAATAATGACTCAACTTTCAATAAGTGAGAATATTTCAAATAGTCAAATATATGTATACAAAAAGTTCCAACCTGGTCGGATTCTAAATAAGGCCGAAAGTAATTTAGGCTTTTATCATCAGTCATCGTCAAGAAGAAAATAGCCTCAATACATTTTCCTTTCTAGAAGTTAACTTCCTCAGTGAATAAATAATTAAGAAAGAACATGATAATTTGCTATGCTATTTTAAATAATAAATTAATACATACTCTAATAGCTAACAATATAGAATGAAATTCATTAAACGTAATATTTCTAAGAAAAAGAATTATCAGAACAATTTAAACAATAAGCTATCTATCTGTCTTCTGGACATAATAGTGATAATCAATGTCAGATATGAATCAAACTTTCCAACTTCAATATAACAGTATATGAACCACCTCGAAATATTATCCATGATTAATTTTAATTTTAATCTCTGATATGAGTATAACAATAAAGAAATAATAGGTCGAAAAGTTAAAATTTGAAAAGTTTACATTAAATTTTTTTTATTCAAGCCAAAAAGTAAATTTCCTTACATTTTAAATACTTGTAACCACGGCAATGTACTCCTCAATCTAAAGTCAAGTCCAAGAGTGTCGGTCATGTTGCCATACCGACGTTATATATGCTTGAAAACCCAGAGAAACATGGAAGGCCAGGAACAAGGTGGGGGTAACATATTTGGATCACAAAAAGGGGGAGGATACGCATGACAACAAGCTCCGAGAACAAACTCCAAGGCACTTGAATGTTCTATAAACTGGAAGTGGCATTATTTCCTTTCTTAGACTCTTTGGAAAGTTCCACTGTTACATGACCTATAGCGGTCGCCAATAGAAATTGGGTGGGTTCTATCAGTTCGTTGAGCGTCGTGCTCATACTCGGATGTGTATTTGTTGTGTTGCGGGACCGTAGTCGTGAGGTGCTGGAACGGTGAAATGGGGTAAGTAGTTCATTTCCCTTCATCTTGTTTCTTCTTTTATTGCAGCAAATGCTACAATATCTTGGCTAGTGATTTTTTTTATTATATTTAAAAATTAAAAAAGTACATGTATAGTTATATAATCGGATAGGCAAGTATGTTAGCTAGTTTATGTAAAAATGTGAGTGCAAGAAGCTTAAAGACTAATAAGTTATTAAAATTTAAACAAAATCCTGTATTTTCAGCAAAATAGCTTGGCACTTTTAGCACATTTTTTGTCATTTCTCTTGGCACTTAAAGGGTTAGTACCGAAATACAAGTTTCTATTTAAGAAAATCCAATCATTTTACTAACCACAAATCAAGTTCTCTACATATAATTATTAAAATACTATTTCCCTGATCCCAGCTTTGCTGTTGCTAAGTGAAGAATGTGGAAAACTGCACTTAGATGCCATTTTTGGCTCAAGTGCAGTCACGCATATAAATGTGGAGGGGGGAGTGGAAAACCTTTTTGGAAAAAATAACCTCAGTACACTTGACCGAAATCCAAACCTTGATCTCCCCGTCGTCAGCAGTCTAGTTTATTACGAGACTGGCGCATTAGACCTTACGTCCACCAAAGCAGCTTACAAGGAATCAATTTCCATTTTCATCTTAAAATTAATTAAAACTGTTATAATATTTGGATTGAATAAATAAAATACTTTGCAAATTCTCAAAAGTTAATTATTATTAAAAATGAATACCAATACAATTTTAAATTAACAATAGTATAAAGGTGCTTGCTTTTTTTTAATTCTAGTTTGTATTTATAAGAACATTAGGAAAAAAAAATTGTTTGCACAGGATAACATTGTGGACAAATTACTTTACGAGTGTGACAAACTTGTCATCCTTCTCTTCTTGGTATTTATAATGAAGATCTTTACAGTCCTCATTGGAAATGTTGACCCAACCAGTGCTCTTCATATGGTACACTAGAAAAAAATAATACAAAAGCGTCAATTACTTAGGATTTTTTCAATATTAATATTAATTTGTAATGTACAAAACAGCTAAGGATGGCTATAAGTGAACATAAATCGAGTGGAGTATTTTAGCTGTCAATATTTTTATTGGTGAAGCTTCAAAACCAGAATTTGTTTCAAAGCGAAGTCAAAGCTGATGTTTGTTTCAGACCCTAGCTCAGGGGTCCCCAACCTTATGCCCGCGGGCGCCATGGCAACAGGTGCAGATATCTACAACACATTCAAAACATATACCAAGTCAATACATATGCCTCTGCACAAGCTATCTGAGATCACCACTGACGGGGCACCTGCAACGGTGGGTAATATCAATGGATTTGTCGCCCTGCGCAAGATGAATCATTTACAAACTTTATGTTGTACCATTGTATTATTCATCAAGGAGCCTTGTGTGGCAAAATGCTTTCGTTTGAACAAGTTATGAAAATAGTTATAGAAATAATCAACTCTATTAGAGCAGCACCTTTGCCGCACCAACTTTTCAAGGCCCTATTAGAAGATTCTGAAGTTAAACATCCCGATCTTATCCTGCATACATTGGCTCAGTAAAGGTAAAGTTCTTAAAAAGATTTGTAGGCTTGATTGAAGAGATAAAAACTTTTTCAATCCCAAAAATCTTAATTAAGATCAACTAAGTGACTTTTTCTGGTTGGTGGAGTTGGGTTTTCTCACAGACATCATGAGCAAATTGAATTCTTTGAACTTAGAGCTACAGAGAAAAGATAAACATGTAACAACTAAAATGATGATCGCTGTGAACTCATTTAAAGCTAAACTGGTTCTGTGGATGTCTCATCTGCAGATGAAGTCTCTTGTGCATTTCCCAACTATGAAGAAAATGTTAGGTGACAAAGACTTTAACTCATCATCATTTGTTATTCACCTTCAAGTGCTTCAAGAGCAGTTTGAAAAGAGATTTGAGCAGTTTACTATCATCGAGCCAATGGTTGCTTTTTTTTATCAATCCTTTTACTAACCAAGTAAGTATAACAGAATTAGCGCATCCATTGAAATACTTATTCAAGAAAGAACAGAAGAACTGGAGCTAAAGATTTTGGATCTTCATAATGACATTGTGCTAAAATCCTGTATAACAGATGAGAACTTTTGGAATTTGGTTGACAGAAAAAAGTTTCCTTTACTAAAAAGTGCAGCATACAAGATAAAAAATTTTTCGGTTCCACATACTTATGTGAAATATTGTTTTCTACCACGAATATCATATAAACAAAGTACAGATCTCGACTTACTGAAGAACATCTTGATGATTGTTTACGAACAGGAATATCATCCTATGCTCCGAATTATGAAGTACTGGCTGATGAAATGGAGTGTCAAGGATTACATTAACTTTTGGTTTGGTATAAATCGTTTCGATTGTTTAAACTGGTTTTGGATAACTTTGCGAGTGTACCATTTGTGTTATTTTATATTTGAATTTAAAAAATAATTTTAAATTTTAAACTCACATTTTTTTAAATAACATATATTTTTGTATATGTGTTATTTGCATTATGAATTATGTTCGGCTATAAGTTTACCTTGAAAAAGTAAGTGGTGCCCGCCGCACTACCGTTAGTTTTGAATGTGCTCTAAGGTACAAAAAAGTTGGGGACCTCTGCTTTAGCTAGTCAGTCCAAGTGCTGCCATGGCATTAGAGTCTGTACACCAAGCTTTCGACTAAGACTATTTTTCTACTGTCCAATTCTGACTCAGACTCAAAGCCCTAAAGTGTATTAGTTATTAATAACAAATTTACTGCAGATAAATGCTCCAATACAGATGACTTCATTGGAAGCTACTTCGGAATTGTGAATTTATATTTAAATAAATTTGTCTGTGCCCATCTCTAAAAAAATATAGATTTTTTTCCCCCTCAAAACATACTTGAATTGGTATTAAATTCAATGTTTAAAGATTTTAAAAACAGTTCAATTGAAAAAAAAACTTCACTGAGACTAAGGTGTACTTTCAAAGTTTGCAAAAAATACATTAACTTTTGGTTTGGTATAAATCGTTTCGATTGTTTAAACTGGTTTTGGATAACTTTGCGAGTGTACCATTTGTGTTATTTTATATTTGAATTTAAAAAATAATTTTAAATTTTAAACTCACATTTTTTTAAATAACATATATTTTTGTATATGTGTTATTTGCATTATGAATTATGTTCGGCTATAAGTTTACCTTGAAAAAGTAAGTGGTGCCCGCCGCACTACCGTTAGTTTTGAATGTGCTCTAAGGTACAAAAAAGTTGGGGACCTCTGCTTTAGCTAGTCAGTCCAAGTGCTGCCATGGCATTAGAGTCTGTACACCAAGCTTTCGACTAAGACTATTTTTCTACTGTCCAATTCTGACTCAGACTCAAAGCCCTAAAGTGTATTAGTTATTAATAACAAATTTACTGCAGATAAATGCTCCAATACAGATGACTTCATTGGAAGCTACTTCGGAATTGTGAATTTATATTTAAATAAATTTGTCTGTGCCCATCTCTAAAAAAATATAGATTTTTTTCCCCCTCAAAACATACTTGAATTGGTATTAAATTCAATGTTTAAAGATTTTAAAAACAGTTCAATTGAAAAAAAAACTTCACTGAGACTAAGGTGTACTTTCAAAGTTTGCAAAAAATGAGGTTTTCTTTTGTTTCAAATAAATGGGTGTACCCGATGTTTCCTAATTATTTTAATAAAAAGTACCATAAATAAGCTACTCTTCATCTTCTCCAATCCAACAAGCATGTATGTACTCACCTCGTATAATGCCACCACTGTACGCATCGCGGAAAGTGGCATGATAGATAGATCTACGACCCAACTCATAAGCCTCATCGTCAGTTAGGTCCCAGTTGTAACCAGAGTCCAACACACCAAATGCGTACACTGACCCGGAGCCCACCGAGAACACCTTCCCTTTGGTGCGAGTGCCTTCACTGTCCACATAGTACAAACCAGGTCCCTGCAAATCAAACCAAATCTACACTTCTCTGTCCACTGAGATTCTCTTTGTTAAAATTACTATTTATTTATTTTACCACCGCGTCTTTCTACCAGTTCGAACTACACACACAAATGCACTAATTAGACTAATGTGTTGAAATGTTAAAGGTTGAATTTAAAGTGTACCTGTATTTGCATGGAGGAAGAATGAAAAACCATCAAAGAAAAATCAACCTTATTGAACCTGACCAAGATTCAGACCTCAATCTCCATGTCATCGACAGTCGTGTTTATTGAGGGAATAACGCCCGAGACCACGTGACCATTGAAGTGGGTAAAAAAATAATACTAACATCCTTTTGCCTTTACTCTCTAACATCCTTAAGGAGATGTAGGCTATGATAAGAGCTACAATCTCTCACCCTCAGGCTGGCCACAAAATCTCAGAAATAAAATTCATTGACTATACAAAGGTCAAAAAATTCAAATTTCCCTGAAAAACTCATAGCAGGATTTAATAGGATCCTTAAAATGTATCAAAATAAATCATTTGTTAGTAATATTATTTTTGAAATGCATTAAAAAATAAATATAGTTAACTCTTTACTCTACCCAAGACAAATATACCATTTCCCCGGTGATTTTTCTTAATATAGAAAATTTGCAACACAATACAAAATTCCTCAAAATGTCTTTGATTTTCTTAGCATTTTTAAATTCCCTGAATTTTCCAGGTTTTCCATATTTTCCCTGAATGTGGCCACCCTGAACCTTAATATGGTTTTTTTTTTACATTTTGACTTTAGTTATTGGTTTTTTTTCATTCTTTCGTGGGTGCAGTGATCAAAATTATAACTACACTTTATGTGGTGATGAATAATTTCACTGTCCATATGCATACTTTTATCATATTTAACTGAGACATTAAAACAATATATATATAATTAATTCAATAATGAGTTTAATAATTTGAAGAGTAGATGTAGTTAAGGAAATAAAACATATTGTCTAAAAAAATTATTGATTAATGATAATGGTAGGTTGCAAATTCTGGTTACTTAATTACTTACTTACTCTATGGCTTTAGGAACTTGAAAGTTAATTACCGCACTCACAACAGTACGCCACCTATCGCTATCTTGAGCTAATTCTATCCAGTCTATTTCATAACATCCTATCCCTCTCAGGTCTATCCAAATGTTATCCTCCCATCTGCGTCTGGGTCTTCCCAGTGGTCTTTACCCATTGGGTTTACCATTCGATATCTTGAACGCAGTTCTAGATACTCCCCATTCGCGCTCCATGACCTTCCCATCGTAACCTGCGAGCTATTAATACTCTGGTGATGAGTACAGAGTATTCAGTACAAATGTAGGTATGTTAATAGCTAAGGAAAACCTCTTTTAACTTTAGGGTAAATTTCGTTATAAAAGAAAGAAGGTACATGAAAGAGGGTTTGGAAGCAAATAAAAGTAAAAAATATAGTATGTCTTTTAAAAGGAACGAGGAACACAGTAAACACTTTACAATTTCGCTACTGGGCAACCAGGTAATGACGGCCTGTTGAAAAAATAATTGATCATTACCATGCTTGATAACTTTGTCCTAAACTTCATTCTATTGTTTTATTAATTCAAAAGATAAAGGCTGATTACTCAAATATAATTTAGAGTACCAGTATCTTAATTAAAAATGCTAAAAAAAAAGTTGTATTCAAACTGAACAGCTACAAGACAAAAAGCTAGGAATTTAATTCAAAAGTGCTTTCTTTTTGTTCTATATATATAAATAATTTATCAATGCATAATATTTCAAAGAAAAACTTTGGAATCATTCCTGGTTGTATTTTTGTTTAACAAGTTGCATCCTGCAAGTAGCGTTCTGTTTAACTCACCCTTTTGTCCCAACCAGCAATCATCATCCCCATAGAGAGGCCCATCCCCTTGTAATTGTACACCATGTTAGCCATAAGTTTACTGGCCGCAGCTACTGAAATCCGCTCCCGGTTCCGCAGTTCATACATGCGACACTGTTTTGCCAAAACTCGATCCCAGTAAACACAGTCTGCGGCGCCACCAGCTAATGTACCTAACAGGTAGTCATTGATCTCCACAATCTTCTTCATGTCCTGGGACCCTGG
The DNA here is from genome assembly GCA_902151455.1 of Timema bartmani. Taxonomy (NCBI): domain Eukaryota; kingdom Metazoa; phylum Arthropoda; class Insecta; order Phasmatodea; family Timematidae; genus Timema; species Timema bartmani. Next base: position 55,324 of record CABFWB010001105.1, on the reverse strand, counting down.
TAAAATAAGTTTATTTAGCTTATTAACACTTAGATTAATTCTAGAGTATGTTATTTTAAATTCGTAAATTTAGCATAGGCTACCAAACAATTTAATTAGAACCGATGGATCTTGCTATAATAGTTACTTTTAAGGCTTAGTTTTAATACCAATAAGTGACAACTTGCTTCGGTGGCTGCGTGGTCTAACCCAGAGGTTCCCAATTTTTTTTGGCCACGGAACCCTAATTGATCATACTTTTTTTGGCGGAACCCCATTTTGATAATAACAAAAGTGATTGTACCGTGTAGTGTAGTTTGAATATTTTCATGTTTGACATGAAAAGAAAGAATAATTATAAATAAAAAATAATTATTATTTAAGTATTATAAAACATTTATCGTACAAAAAAAAGTAACTAATGTGAAGAATGAAATTTTTTCACATATTTACTTATAATAGCACTAAAATTAGGCTTAATGTCTGACAATTGAACGCGAAGATCTGAACTCGGAACCCCTTTGACCCTTCCAAGGAACCCCAGGGTTCCGCGGAACACCTTTTGGGAAACGCTGGTCCAACCCACTTCTCTTGCAATAGGTCGGACCACCAATGATGGGGAGACCAAGGTTAGAATCTCATTTAGGTGTACTGAAGGTGGTTTTTCCAAAATGGTTTTCAACTCTCCCTCCACGCAAATACGGGTTCAGTTCCTATTTGTATAACCTTAATAATCCCTAAAACCATTAGCTTAGTTAGTACATAAGCGTATTAAATATACAAAATCTTCTCAAAGCCGAATCAAAGTTCAAATATTTTTTGTCGGTTGTTTTATGCTTGTAAAATTATATTTTGGTTATTTATGCTCTAAAAATACTTGGAAAATGTTTTCATGTACAATTGTTTGTGATAGCTTCATTTTACCACACCACAACTCAAAATTCAACTACTTCAGATTTTATCCATATGAATGTAGTTTTGTAAGGTATGTATATAACAGCTCAGAATAGCAACAAGTAACCATTAATGTCGAAGATTCATAATAAGTGTCAAAGATGGGATTTTATCGAAGCTGATATTTTGTTTCCAAGCCAAGTGGAAATTTCGCACACCCCCTTAACACTTGCAGGAAGAAATCAAATATTATACTTGCCAATAAATTGCCCCCCTGTTGCTCTGGAGTCCACAGCCAGAACCACACCTCCTTGGTACTGGAACCCCAGTGTAGTCGTACCATGGTCAAAGTGAATCTTTATTTTTTTGCCATGTTCGTCATGAGAAAACTGGGAAAGCTTTACCGCAGGCTAGAATACAACATTATTATTAGATCAGTTTATATCATGCCAATAGCTCATTTATGGTAAACTAATTAGGTAGACCTTAATGATAAAACTTATCTCTACACAAGTTTACTAAGCCCTAAGGAACAGTTAGAAAAATTATGTTTGTATTTACATTTCCACCACAACTTGGTACCCATTTGGATTATACGCGTACTTTTTATCCTAGTCGTTCAGGTTTTATGCTTGTGTACTATGCTATATTGATTTTAGGGATTAGAAGATTATGATTGGAGGAAGTGTATCCACATTTGCATGGAAGGAGAGTGGGAAACCATTTTGAAAAACTCTTAACTTGTTTATATCTACACAGGAAAAAAATATAAAGAAAATTGGAGATTTAAGATGTTAACACTGATTATACAGTGTATTTCGCAAGATACAAATTAATTTAAAAAATTTAACACTATCATTATACTAGTGAGAAAATGGTGAATATGTTAATATTATTCATTTGAACTTAATTTATTTCTACAACATTTAGATTACTCAATAAAACCTCAGTTAACAACAAGTATTTGATCCAGGGTCCCTTACAATACAATGTCATTTAATACCAAAAAAGTCAATTTTTTTATTTTGTAAATATTAAATGAGATTATTAGCAAATGGAACAGATTTAGCCTTAATTTTTTTATCTATTTTAATATTTGACTTCTGGTGGATGAATTCCGATGGGTGTTTCCGTTTTACTATGTTTTCAATTCTGTTCTAATGTATAGACTTGTCTGAGTTTGCTAGATATAAAATTGTTAGTGGCTGTGCAAGAGTGATCGTTTTTGTTTGACTAAGTAAAGATTAGTTGACCATTTTCAAGAAAGCCCCCTGTTGTTGCAAAAGAGAGCGAAGTGTGGTCGCTGCAGAAGGATATTACAAATTTATCTGCTCAACATAAAGCCTTTATCACACAATTTTACATATTTTTCAATGATATTTGTTTGTATGTGTGTCTCTTAAGGGGCCCATCCACCTAAGAGACTGGCTCGCTAATCTGACTCGGTGAGCTTGAGTTGTGAGACGGACTCGAACATATTTTATCACAAGCATTCTCTCATCAGCAGGAGCAGGCTTCCAGCTTTGCTCTAACATTTTAGTATCTAATATGAGATTGTCAAAGCAAGTTAAAGCAGCAGTGTTCATTTTAGTCAAATGTGGCATGTTCGTAGGACAAAAAAAAAGTAACGAATAATAAGACAGCAACAGTGAATTTTTCCCACGTGAACTGCAGGAGTGAATCCCAAACCTCGTACGGCTTTCCCCTATTAGAATAATCTGCACTGTGAACCTGAACAGAGCAGGCAATTGACGGTAGGGCCTACTTCCCTAAAAAATTTGTCAAAAACTTAGGGCTCCTGAACGATTTAAATAAGGAAACCGACATGGTTTCTCTGATAAAATCACAATGTCTGCATTATGGATACAAGAATCTGGCTCATACCTCCCCCATAGCCAATAGCTAGAGCTAGCAGCGAGCCAAGCCTCACCGAAAACCCTGCCAAGCTAAGCCAAACCAGTTTTGTCTGACGACAAGCTCGACTAAAAGGTAAATTACATTTCTTTGATTTCTTGCCCGAAAAAAATCTATATAGATTCTACATCGACTTAAAGTTAGAACTTATGGATCAGGCTCAGTATATTTCAACTTGTAAACATCAATCTATTAGGTACTAAGTAGTCTTTACCTCTTACATACTATGGTATGTGGGCCATGGATCCTAGGGGTCTACTGATACAAAGTGTGGGTTTATACTTTATGTTCATAGCGTAGGCCCCCCTACCATTGTCCCTACAGTCATTAGGCTACACATTATACACTTCAGAGAGATGTAGGAAAACATCAATGGAACTGGTAGTGTGTCCTTTCATAAACAAGTTCCACAGCCTAGACGCCTTTAGGTAGGTACGGGTTTACAACTAGTTAGGACTAAACTTGTCTAGAATGCATGATACTCTTCCAATTAAATGACAACCCCTATTAAAATGTTTAACTGGACTGAAATAAGACAAGAGGAAAGCATTTTTGTAAATAAAATTGAAAATATACATGCTTATTTTAAAACAAGTTTATTAATAACAATATTTTACTCACGTCTGTAAAAGGGGGTATAGCTAACTCCAAATTGTTTGAAAAATTTCCAGTGACTGAACTCACTTCCGATAAAATATTTGGCTGAGCCCAAGATTTTATATTACATTGAGAATCAAAACCACACAAGCTAGCAAGAGCCATGACTTAATTCGTTGAATGACTTGATAATATTGTTAATTTGTTGTTGACAAAGATAGCACATGAAAAAGGGGGAATTCTCTATCTTTTCTGAGCCAAAGAGGATTTATAATAAAGAGGGAAGAAGACTCGATGATGAAACTAAAGCGATTTAGGGATATGATAAACGAACCACTACCGTCTTGAGTGTGGAATAAAAATACATTACAATATTTAAAAAGTTAGTTACGATTAATTTACTAAAACAATGTTTTCTCAGCCATAAGAATAAAATATTATAATATATGATATGTTTAAATTCCTATTAATATGTAGTTTTTATTTGTATTGCATTATTTCTGAATTACATACCCAACACTACATGGCTCATATTCAGAAAAAATAAAATACAAATAATAATTCCATAGTCCTCAAAATACATTGTTAGGTTGCGTAAGACATATAGATTACGGTGGTCAGGACTTGCAGTGCAAGTTCAAGTCCGTAGTTAGAATATACTACTTAAAATAAGTTGACATGACACAATCAAATAAAAAATTATGACTGGCCCTGGCTCTTCTATAGTCAACATATATCTGTGAGGATTTATTTCGTACCAGAATATTATCATATATATATTTTAGTAGGATGAACGGCCATTTAGAACGGAAGTAGAAATTTACTTCTGGAAGGTCTTTTATCCTAACTAAACATAACTATAGGGTAGTATTCTGGTACGAGATAAAGACTTACAAGCGAGCTTCCTTCAAATATCATCGTATATATTAGGCTACATCAACTTATTTAAAGGAAAAACTAACCAGTTTCGAACTTTTATATGCTCTTCAAAGCTTTTACTAACATATTTATTTAACTTAACTACACACACATTGATGTATCTCATATATTCAATCAAATTAATTAAACGGTGTCAAAATGCCACTTTGCCTTGTATGGGTGTAGGAGAGAAAGAGATACCCTAAAGTTTTCTTCTCTCTTACACAATGGTATGCAGACGACAGCTCGAAAATTTCAGCCACAGATGTGCATCCAGTTATATTATAGAGATCAATGGGTAGGCCATGTATTAAGAGAAATACAATAGACTATGCGCATATTTTAGAATATTTTGTATTCTTTCTACGTGATTCTTGAATATAGTAAAAAGTTTCAAGTATTCGGGCAGTGTTGTAGAGGAGATTGAAAGAAATAGGAGCGAAATAAGTGAGAGAGAAAGGCAAGCAGAGGCATTTTTCAGAACTGTGAGAAGCCTGATTTGGAGCAGGGATATTCCATACAAGTGCAAGGGAGTGATATAAATACCTATTATCTACCAATATTGACGTAAGCTGAAGAAACCTGGGTAATGAAGGAACAGGATGAAAGCAAAATCCAGGCAAATGAAATGATATTTCTGAGAAGCAGGATAGGTGTGACAAAATTTGATAGAATGATAAATGAGAGAATAAGAGGAATAGTAAAAGAAGAAATAGTCCAGGAAAGGATAGAGAAGACACGACTAAGGTGTGTATGGCCATGTGAGGATAATGAAGAGGGAAAGTATGCCCAGAAGGATTTGAATATAGAGGCGGGGGTAGGAGGCCGAGAGGAAGACCAAGGGACAGATGACTTGAAGGAATAAGTAGTAGTGTGGAGGAAAGAGGAGAAGACTGGGCCAAGGTGGAGGGAGAAAAGGAGCCGGTGGAGAGGCTTATGTTACAAACAGACCTCAGCCAGTGGCTGGAAGCTGTTCATGGTGATGATTTATAAATAGGAATTGAAACCGATTTTAGTAGGATTTTATTATAAAAGTACTAAAAAGAATGGTATACAATAATATAAACTAAGAGAAACTGTTAAAGGTTCTAAGTGAAACCATCGTATTAACAACCAGCGTTATTCTAACTGGACCTTGATCGTTCTCTTTATACTTGCTCGTTCTCGTTCCCGTCCAGGCATGGCGATTATGACACTCGGTTTCTATCAAAGTTGGATATTTAGGGTACATAGCACTGATCGAAAATAGTCTTAAGTTACTTCAATGGACCTGGCCTTCACCACTTAATCCAAACTCATGAATATTGAACTAATAATGTTCTAATGAATAGCGACGACGGCGTTCCCTCCCGTTACAGCATGATTGTCTTGATTATACTTGAGAAACCTTTTTGGGAGCAATATAACTTGTGTATTTAACCCCTTTAATGATTTAGAGCCGACTAATCAAAAATAGTTAGGTCTTTGACATAATTTTATTTTATAACAAATGTGGCAAAAACGCTTACATGGAATTGTGTCTACATATGATTGTGATAATCGATTTTATTATTTATTACTTTTTATATTGCTTAAATTGGATGGTTTACATTACACACCGAGAACAAGACTCTAGCTTCAGTAAACATTCCTAGGACGCATTTAATCAAAATAACTAAAGCACAAAAGCATAGTCTCCCAATTCTTTACAGTATAAAAATTTAGTGTGAAATCATGAGGGGGGTGAAGGGTGGAAACTACAGCTTACAAACACTTATTTTAAAGAGGTACAAAGTAACTTTGGGTATTGAAAATGTTTGTTCCCCCTTTTCACTAGTTCTCAACTCTACTTGGCCAAACCTGGTATAGTTAGGCTAGAGCTTGGGGTAGCCAAGGGGAAGTAAGAGGGGAAAACCGTAACATGGAGAATTATATCTTTTACTAACCGTCAAGTGCCATTGACTAAATTACGTGGTAAAATATTTGTGTAGTCACGGGACATCCTAATCTACATAACCTCTGAATAAGACTATTGGACATCCAACCACGACAAAAAACAAAGAGGGGGGGGGGATTAGAAGGGAAAGAGATGGCATCTATCCACTTCAGAGACTATATACATAATGCATGAATGTATAATAAAAACTAAATGGAGGATAGCTTAGCATCAACGTTGATAACATAAAATAATATTTAATTTTGTCTTTAACCACAAAATAAAGGATAAAACTTTTTTTTTTAAATATATTCTAGCACTTTGGATGAAGACCTACCTAAATAGAGTTTACATGTTACAATCGGATAAAAACTTTAGCTGTCCCTGGCAGTCAACATATATGGTAAAAGTAAGGGCTCGAATTAAGGTACATAAAAAAGAACACAAGACCCGATCAGATAAAATAATAAATTTAAATGGTGTCTCGTATACTTCAATACTATAAAATTGTTAGATACTTCACAAAAATTCAAAATAACTCAAAAAATATCGATTTTTCATACAAAATTTCTCTTTGTCAAATGAAGGCCTTGGATATACCTACCTATAGAGGGTTTACATGCTACGATCGAATAAAAAAATTTAGCTGTCCCTGGCTCTTCTGTAGTCAACATATAATGTAAAAGGAAGGGATCGAATTAACGTACATGAAAATGTTCACAAGACCCGATCATATAAAATTGTAGAGATAAATTAAGTCTCCTGTACTTCAATACTAAAAAATTACTAGACTCTAATAACAATTTAAAATAATTCAAAAATATCGATTTTTGATACAAAAATTCTCATTATAAAAGGAAGGCCTTGGATTTATCTACTTAAATAGGGTTTACACGTTACGATCGGATATAAACTTTAACTGTCCCGGGCTCTACTGCAGTCAACATATAAGCTAAGAGGAAGGGATCAAATTAACATACATAAAAAAGTTCACAAGGCCCGATCATATAAAATTGTAGATATAAATGGTGTCTCGTGTACTTCAATACTAAACAATTGCTAGATACTTCATAAAAATTTAAAATAACTCGAAAAATATCGATTTTTGATACAAAAATTCTCATTATAAAATGAAGGCCTTGGAATTACCAACTTAAAGAGGGTTTACACATTACGATCGAATAAAAACTTTAGCTGTCCCTGGCTCTTCTGTAGTCAACATATAAGTTAAGAGTAAGCGATCAAATTAACGTACTTAAAAAAAGTTCACAAGACCCGATCATATAAAATTGTAGATTTAAATTGTGTCCTGTGTACTACAATAATACAAAATTGCAAGATACTTTACAAAAATTGAAAATAATTCTAAAGATATTAATTTTTTCATTTAAAATTTCTCTTTGTAAAATGAAAACACATCGTGAGTAAAAATCTTTACCAGTAAGCTTTGACCAGGCCCCACCAAAAAAAAAAAATATCATGCTTCGCCAGTGCTACTTGCACATCCCTAATTGAAACAACAAAAAATATTAATAAAACATCATTTTATTTGTATTGCAACTGTGGCAACAAGAGCTATTATAGTCACACTTTTATCTTTTTATAAATGGCCACCATAAATTTTAAAATAAATAAATAAATGTTTTATGTAACTTAGAGAAAGAGGAGAGAACCTTAAAAAATATTAATTATAAAATAAAACGTTTTTATTTTGTAAACACAATTGCATTAGCACAGACAAATACTGTTTGTATGATGTTATTGAACGCTCTTATTTCGTCCTGTTTGCCATCTTTATTTATGATTGTAAGGCAGCTTTTTAGAAGCTTTCATTTATAAAGCATTTTTAAGTGAACTACAGATGGCGCTCCTACAAAAAAATAAACATACAAACAGTTATTTGTATTACAATTTTCAATAATATTAAAAGGTTTAAAATAAAAATCAAATTTAAAACAAATTGTTTGTTGCAAAAAGTGAAAGCTGCTCAACTTCTGGATACATTAAAGTAGATATGGTAGCTTTACATAGCTGTCAGTCACCACACTTCCTATGCTGGATGGACTTTAGTTATATTCAAGTCAAGTGTTTATTTCCTTGTTGTAGAACGCAGCAAAATCTCTATCATTGTTACCGAATAAAATATTTTGATAAAAATTTCTGTTATGACAGAATTAAATTAAGTTTAGGTACAGTCTAAAATACTAACAAACTTATTAAACACTATGATAATGTGAATTAAATATTTGTACAAACATTTTCATGCATTCATGCCATGGCATTCATATAAGCTATAGGATTTTAAAAAATATCAGGAAAATAGAAAATATTATGTATTGGCAATATATTGATCATAAATGTATAATTAATGAACTCTTTAATTTGAGAACAAAGTCTACCGTCAAAACTTGACATCGAGACAAATTTTTACACACACACGCACGCACACACACACACACAAAATAGCAATGTTTAAATAGGTAAATAACACTTTCCTAGTTTTGACGAACTACAAACTGTGACCAAAAAAAAATATTAATCATTTGTTAAATTCTGAGAGTACATATTATGTTCACTCACAGTTTGTACACACAATTAATTGAAAAAAAAAATTCACATTGTTGTTATTAATTTATTTGACAATTTATTAAAACCAATGTGTCAAATTAATTTACAATTTTTTTTGTACTCTTATTTCCAGTTTTGCTTTATTTTTAAATGTCCAAGATAACTATTTTGTATGAAAAAAGTGCATTGAGCAAAAACATTTAGTAATAAATAAAATGATAGAATATTAGGAAAATGGTAAAACACAAATAAAAGTAAAAACATTTACACACACTTTGATATTTCGATGCTATAATAGCATAGAAATATCAAAGTGTGTGTAAATATGTGTTAGTGTTTTTACTTTTATTTGTGCTATACCATTTTCTTAATATTTTATAATTTTATTTATTACAAGATAAATATTTATGTTTTGAATTATTATTTCACTTGGTGCCAGTTTGTTACTGGCTTCTATTAAATTATTCCAATTTAACCCATCAAAACCTACTTCTAACGAGCAGCCACATTCTAGAGCAGTGAGTATTTAAACTGGGGTACACGAAGACCTCTTAGGCGGTATGTAAAATTATTTATATGCTATTTAAAACTTATTACTCAAAACTTTTTTTATATAATTAATTTTATATGTAGGTTATTATAATATGTATATTTATGCACCAAAAATTTAGGGGTATGGCCGAGAAATTTATCATCGATGAAATGTTGGTTTACCCTTTCACAGTGATGAATTAATGGCTGGGAACTGGATGTTGTGCTTGTCCTAGTGTTAAGTCACTTGAAGGTACGACAGGCCTAGCAAGTCGGTAGTGGAAAATATATTGTTTGAATAGTAAAAACTGACCCAAGCTGGAAACAGTAATGGATGTAAAAGAAAAAAAGTGATCAATACCATACTATGTAGATTTAATTATATTTATCTCTTTTTAGGGAAACATGTTATATTAATAAAATACATAATCTAACTCACACTTTGTACCAACACTTTTTAAAATATCACTGTTAGGAATAGGTACGTTGAGTCTATCATTGAATCCCTTGAAGCCCAAAGGATATCTGATGACATGAACAAATTTCAGATTCAAGATAGTAAATATATATATATTTTACTCAAGCTATGCTGCTTATTATTTGGCTAGCTCAACAAAACTACAGGACACATAGCAACTAGCCCCCAGATAAATAATTTACCACTTAGCTAAACATGAATTAAAGTAACCAAAAATCTTTAGTTACTAGGGGTATGCGAAGCTTCAAAAACTTCAACTTAGCTTTTAATAATTGTTCGCTTCAGCTTCATTCGAAGGTAAACTTCAGGATTTGATAGTTACAAACTTTGCCCAATATATATATATTATATATATATATTTTAAGTTAAAACACACACGTATATTTATCTTTTTTAATTTGATGCAGTTATTTTAATCACAGATTAGTGTTTTTATATAAAAAAATGAAAATAATTAAATTACATTTTGTAATAAACACTTAATTTATCATTTTAAGACCAAATCTATTAATATGTTTGAAATAAAGCATTTTGTAAATTATATTTAATACCTAAATTTACATATTTATACAAAGTATAAGATTGTTATCCAACATTAAACTTTTTTTTTAATATTCAAACTTTGATTCGGCTTCAGGAATATCTTATATTTGATTCGACTTTGCTTTGAATTGAAAAACACAGGACTTTGCACAACCCTGTTAGATACATTAATTTAATTAAAATTAAGTGAATAATTTAATTACTATATCTATTTCCTAAAGTAACTTAAGAATTAATTTGAACAAACCCAGAATTGAGTTAGGAATCATACAATATCTAATAGTCCAGTCTGTATTTTCCTCTCTTCCACTGAAGAAGGGGACTGATGTACCCTGAAAGTTACACAATTATGTGTTTTGATGTGTTTTAGTTATGAACTTTAAAGCCTACAGTTTTCTAGTAAGTGTGTAGTCCTTGCCCTTCTATGTCACATGACTTTTATTTGAGATTCATAGATATAATTATGATGTGAATTTTTTAAAAAACTGGAGGATTAGACCCATATTCTATGAATAATGTTTAAAGTTGTTTTAACAAGAAATAATTAGTAAGACAACATTGATTATTAGGATGTATAGTAGCCCCATGGCTTCTTTGGTGCTGACTGACAGTTCACAGCTGACTTCTGACAGTCAACATTTAGGTATATACCTATATTTTGACTGTCAGAAGTGACAGCTGTTAAACACATGTTTTTTGCAGATCATATGGTTCGGCGTAGGGATACATAATTTGGTCTGGTAGCTTTTCAAAGCCGTCAGCTGTCAGTCAGCACCAAAGAAGCCATGTGGCTACTGTAGGTAGAATCTAGCACTAATACTTTCCAAGAAATACGACCATACATGACTTCATCAACATGAAAATGACATTACTATGCAGCAATTTAATACACATCAAAGTCTCTCATTCTTTATAAAATATAATTAGTCAATTAATTTAAAACACCAAGCCATTTATATGAGTTGAAATGTTCCTCTCTATTTTAATACTGCTTTACAAATATCTATACATGCAATATGCTAAAATAATATGATATACTTATTTATAAATACAACACCATAACTATTAAAACCAGTTTAGGAACAAGTAGCGAATAATTAATTGATCACTAGCACAACCTATCAAAAGTATATGCTGAATTAATTAATCCTTTGTGTCCCACAACATATGACATTTTTAAAGTGTTTTTTAAAATATTTAAAAAACTAAAACTATTCTCATTAGCATGTTCAATACTTTGCAAAATTATTTGACTCAACTTTATAACATATGTGTGGGAAGGAAAAGATAAAAAAAAACCATCAACAGAAGTTTGGACAAAGATCTTCTTATTAAAAGATCCATCCATGCAAATTTCATTAAAACTTTCACCTTTTTTCTATAAATGTTGAATTTGTATCAATATTACATAACCAAAAATTGTTTCTTACAAGTTTTAACAAATTGGTATTTTAGTTTGTGAATCTAAAACAATTAAGATATCTAAATATCTTCCAGATCATATTTGAATACATTTTAAAAATTTAACTACTCTACTAGGAATATATCAACACTTCTAATAAGTGTCTTAAAATTACACTATCATACAGTTTTAAAGGTATGTTCAATAAATGCTGTGATATCTACACAAACTTATAACTATATTACACATGATTGTTAAAAAATTTAACATTAAAAAATCTCATAGCTTGGCAACATTGTACTATTAGATATTCTTAAAAAAAATATTATTCTCAGAAAACATTACAAATTTATTTGTTTAATGCTTGATTAGCAATCAAGTTCAGGCATTATTTATTTATTTATTTATTAATTTATTATTATTATTTTTTGTAGAAGTGGATTTATCGTGTACATGCACTAAATGTCTCTTTTTTAAAAACCTATCTAATTCAATAGGAAACTTCTATATTACAGTAAACACCTAGATTTGGAGGCACCACTTCAGTAGATTATTTTTATACATCTACTAATAAAACTAGATTGTTTAGTTTAAGTTCAAATGAAATAAAGTTAGGGTAACATTGTACAAGAAACAGATGTCAAAATAGACTGAAATATTACAAAGTACACTATACATCTATGTCTAAGTTTTCTAAAGATCATTACACAAATAAATAATTAGTTTTCACCTTTAATATACATACCATTCACAAATCAATATTACTGCCATTACCATACAAAGGTAATAGTATAGTTCTATGTGATTATACACACTATAATTCAAGTGACAATGACCATCATTTAAATTAAAACATACTGTGATGTAAAAAAAAATACTTATATAAATTGAGTGCCATTTTTAGTCATGTAGGAAAATACAATTAAAGAAAGGTAGCAAATGGTAGCAAACCTTTCTAATCTACGTACATATATACATGAAGCATTTTACTATACAATCATATCTTCGATGTGCTACAAGCTTTATATATTCAGATATTTGATAACATTGATATCAAATATTCTGTAGTATCTGCGGAATTAAGGACAAACATATTTCTAGAACTTACAGTATCTAACAAGTGCAATACTAAACTGTATAACTGTATTTACTCAAATCTAACAAGTAATCTAATTTAATGTGCATCCAAATTTTCAAATTCTTGAAACCGAGAAAGAAATCTGTTTTTGTCTCCACCCTTGTGTTAAATTCATTTTACAAAACCACCAAGATACTGTCAATATGAATAGGGCAAGCAATGGCGCAGGTGCTCTTGTTTGAAAACAATGTCGACTAAAGTAAGGGCACGCAAAGGCTACGGAACGAGTTAAGCAGAACATAGTGTGCGAAAGCTGGAGAAACCGAATGCCAGAAACAGAGAGTGAGGAGGTTGTAGGGTCAAGAGCGCATGATAGAGAAGTAGGTTGAGTTTTTGAGTTAATGCTCAAATAGTATACCATCTATACTAATGAATACCCTAATTTTGGAGACCAAATTCAGCCATAATGGGTGCACTTTAAATTTGAGTAAATACAGTTTAATAATTAATATTTAGTTTTCATTTCATTAATTAAAAACTACTTTAACATGTAACAAAGGAGTTATATTAAAGAATTGTTTTAATTATAACGAAACATGTAAATTACTTTTATTGGTAGTTTTGGTTGAGTGTTGGGAGTAAAAAATTGATTCGATTGAGCAAATGTGAGGGTTACAAAAGTGAGGTGAGTCAAGTTCCTGATTTTATGTTCTAAATGTACAATATATTAAAGCTTAGTCTAATGTAAAATCAGCTTTGCTACAAGTTGCTTGTATGAGTGAAATTCAGTCAGTTTTTGTTGATGATAAAAATTAGTGAATGAGCATAATCTGTGAAATGTACTTCTAAGGGATGACCATGATTAACACACTATCTAGTATAAATGTGTTTTAATTTACAAAAGGCTGAGAACTATCCTTTTTGATTAATATAAAATTTGAACAATTCAGCAAGAGGTAGTACTTACCACTGCCACATGTGTCAGAGAATGTGGAAGGTAAGAAAACATTTATCACCTTAACCATGTTTGGTCTAGGACCAATATTAGGAGAAATATGAGTACAGGTGTATTTTAAGTTATGCACGATTATATAGAAATATACATATAATTTAATGTTTTCTAATTCATTAAAAAACAGATAATAGTTGGGTTAATAATAAAGAATTATTTCACTATGGTGAAAATTTTGGGTAATCATTTAGTACAATGCATTAATATATTTTCTCTAAGTCTCTATTTTACTAAGTCCTCAACTTAAGCAGTTAATGTGTTCTAAAAGTTTCTGCGTATGTTGATAAATTTGTTTAAGACAAATGGTGCTTGGATATGTTATAATGAACCAGTTCTTAACATTGCGAATACAAGTATTCTCATTACGTTGACATTTCTTGTACATATTTAAGGTTTATATTTTGTTTACAATAAGTACAATGAAGGTTCACAAACATGATGTAAAGTGGTCAGAGTTTTAGGCCTTTAGCTCTCGACTAATTTATTTATATAATTATATTAGTTTGCCATTGTGTGTTTTGTTAATTTAATACCATTCTTAAAATCACTAAATTCACTATGGATGTACTAGGCTCGCAAGAGCCCCGGAATGATTCTAGGCAAACATTTGGATAGTAAATATCGATGCATCATACATTATTCTTGTCTAACAAATAAGAGAAAAGATCTTATTATACGAATAGTCTAGAAAAACAAATACTATGGGAGAACAGTGACATATTTTTTAACAATTTACACAACATTTAGTTTTAAAACTAATTAAAGTCTGTTATTATGAGTGTTTATAAGAAATTAATGAATTCACATTTAAACACATATTAGTAATGTCATATTCTGAAAATTGAAAAATTACACCTAGACACGGGAATCGAACCCAGGACCTTTGGCTTAGTACACCAATGCTCTAACCTCTTGAGCTAACCAGGAATCGTCCCGTGCCCAGGGTCATTCTTTCCTCATATTTTAAGGCAGAGTCTGTGATGGATGTGAAGTAATCGTCAGCTACATATGTGTGATCGATTTAGATCACAAGCTATCACTTCCTTTCCATTTTATTTCCTGTTCCTATTATTATTTACAGTACCTTCTTTTGTTTAACTTACTTAGCAAACACAATAAAAATCTCAATAACAAGAAGTACTTTCTTTGTAATCATTATCGATAAACACTCATAATAACTGATTTCTTGCTATAATAAACCTTACTCATAATATTGAGCTTTCACTGTAGACTGTAAAATATTAAAACTTTAGCTTAGAAATTATATTTTCCATTTATGTTTTAATAACTTGATGTATTAAAAATACTCATTTTCAAAGTTTGTGGCTTACACTCATTTATGCGGCACAAAATGGCCACAATATTTGCAGGACATCCAAACAACATTTCTTTTATGTGAAAAGCTTATATACAAAGTGAAATACAAACATGTCGAGTTTAGATATTGTTTGAATGTCCATAACTCTCGGAACATGTTAATGTGGTTGCAGGATATATTGGAATGTATTTATTTTGCTAGTACATCTAATATCAATACGGATCCACCATTGATAGTAGACTTATACACGTGTACAGTGTACATAGGTACCTCATTCCTACTAGTTGCTCTATGTAAGAACTTTATATTATAGAAAGGAGAATTTAGAACATAAATTTGATTTCTTAAAAATGCTTCAAAATCAATACCGTATTATATATTATTTATTGCAAGTAGATTGACATTTGAAAGCTATTCAAGACTTTTCATTCTATTCCCAAGCGATTTAAAAAATATTTAAAACAATGTTCAACCTAAATAGTAAGGGCCTAAACAAAATTTTTAAATGGCTTTATGATTACTTGTTCATCACCCTCATTTACCAAAATTATGAGATCAATGGAGCACAGATTTGAACCTAAAACAAAACTTGTATTTTTAGGGGAACCAGAATCAGAAACAAAACTCAACATTTTTATCAGAAACTGGACCCATAACCTTACTAAAAATCCAGGTTATTTGCGGTTAATTCCCTTTAAATTTTCCTAAAACAAAACTTATCAAACAAACTCTAGCTACAAAATTTTTATTCCCCCTGCATCATGTGAAATAAGTTGTATAATAAAATATTTCCTACTTTGTATACATATTGTACTTCTCTTAACCCAAACCAAATGAGCTCTTATGATTGATTTAATATATTAACTTTAAAATACACACTAGTAAGACAAAAACGACTAACTTTTTTAGTCTAATTTTTCCCTTCTCTAATATTTAGCTGTAAGAATAACAGTTATATTGAAAACAAAAGAAAAATGGCATCAAATGGCTGTATTGAATTAAATATTTAAATAAGGATAGAAAAACAAGGAGTAACACACTTTCCTAAAATGTTCTTGTAAGTGCGTAGTCCTTGCCCTTCAATCCTCTTTTCAATATTTAGTTACGTTGAAACCGGTTTTGGTTTCCGCATGGTCTAGCATGCTACTTTCGCAATAGATTGGACTGCCAATGACAGGGAGATTGAGGTTTGAATCTCAGTCGGGTGTACTGAGTTTTTTTCCCCCAAAATGGTTTTCCACTCTTCCTTCACACAAATGCGGGTACACTTACTATAAATATAACCTCCTTAATCCCTAAAACCATTAGCTTAATTAGTACATAAGCTTATAACCCAAACAAGTAGTAAGACGCAATACTAAAAAAAAAGTCATATATAAAAATAATTTTTGCTGTAAACTATTCGTTGATTTTGAAGCACCTTGAAATCTTAAATGTTCAGGTACATAGAAAACCTAGCGGCTCATAGCTCTAGGTCAATGCGGATGTCTCCCCTCTCATGATTGGGGGCTGCTTACTCAACTGGCGCCTGAATGGATCTACACAAAATAAAAGCCAAGTGTTAGAAATGTTTGTANGGAAGGGGGGGGGGGGGGGGGGGGGGGGGTGCAGGTTCTCTCATGGGACCGGGCAGGGGATGGTTCCACCATGAGACATTCTGATAAAAAAAAATCCTTCAAAATTTGAGAGTAATATAAGAATTAGACAATTTGAAAAAAAAAAAAACTTCCAAGTTTTCTGTTTATTTATGTTTTTTGTTAGTAAAATTATGTGTTAAAAATGTAAATTTATTATTGACAGTGATTGACATGTGAAGCAACTGGCTAGTGAGATATTACATGACAGTACAACTAGTGGTGACTATTACATAGATTTAATGCATAAATAACTAATCAAACCGTTCCCTTACAGGGTAGGCAAGAAACTGTGCATATAGCTCAAAAAACAACTTCGTAATTAATCCACCCTCACTAACTTTCTCCACACTTCCCTATCCTTGTATACTTCCTTCTCTTCAACAACATCCATACACCGAGTCATACATGCTCTTTTATTCTTAAAAATCCTAATGTTTCTCTTTTTCACACATTCGTCTACAACATTTAGCCACGTCTTACATGGCCTACCCCTTCCTTTTGATCCACACATTCTATCTTCATATATGTGCTTCATCACTCAATCCAAACTCATCCTCTCAATATGCCCAAACCAACGTAAGACACTTCTTTCACATCGACCTATTGAATTACTATTCAAACCGCGATCTTTAGGCAACCATTCCTTAGTGATTCTGTCCATGGGCGTTGTTCTAAATACATTTCTTAGATATCTCATTCCAACCTCATTCACCTTGCTAGCGTGTTTCTCCTGACAAATCGACACTTCACGTACATATGACAATGTTGGCGTTAATATACTTTTATATGCTGCCATCTTTGCATCTTTTGATACTACTTAATTCTTTGCAATAGTCCACTACATCCAACTACTCTCTGAGATGCATTGCCTTGTCTGTCAATTTCCCAGTCTATCCTTACAATTTTACAAAAATTCTGCCCAGATACACTAAATCATTCACTTTTTCTAACAGTTTTCTATTTATACTAAGCTGACAATCATTTTCTGATCTGTCCTTATCAAAAACTATCACCTTCATTTTGGATACATTTATACAAAGATCCATTCTACCTGCCGCCGCCACATTCAAAGGATTTAATGCGTTCTGCAAGTCATTTTTATTCTCAGCCATCAAAATTGTATCATCTGCATATAACAGCACTCTCGCATTCACATTGTCCATTCGTACACCAACCGCATTCTCACAAGCATCCCTCATACACTTATCCATGAGTGCATTAAACAACTATGGAGTTATAACCTTGTCTAACACCCTGTTCAATCTCAAGCCATTCACTCTAAGCTTAATCCACCCTGACACATACTTTACTTCCATCATACACCACCATAATCGCATTTACTAACCATACATCCACACCATACTCTCTCAAAATATTCCATAACATACGCCCATTCACCTAAGTGTACACTTTCTACAGATCAATGAATGCACAATAAACTTCCTTCTTTACGGCCATACATTTCTTAAACACTTGTTACAATGCCAATATCTGGTCCATGCAACCTTCAACTGGCATGAAACCATGAAATTCTTAGATTCACTATAACCGTCTATGCCTCTGTACAAAGGAACAATAACAGCATTCTTCCAGTCATTATGAACATTTGAAATCTAAGCACATACAACAAACAGCTCACACAATCTGGCAAAATGTACCATCTCCTTACACTTAAGCATTTCACTTGTGATCATATCTACACCTGCAGCTTTGACATTCTTTAACACTTTCAACACCTCAGCCTCAATTATTTCACTCATCATAGCTATTCCCTATTTTTTGATAATTTCTCTATATTTTCACCATACAATTGCTCGAAATACTCCCTCCATTACTCTCTGATACTATTTTCATCCCAGATCAGCTCACCACATTCATTCTGAATGACAGAGGCCTTGCACGTCTTGTTTAATTCTCTTTACCCACTTCCAGAACAGCTTATTTCCTTCAAAATCATTCTGCATTCTTTCTCCTTCTTTTAATCTCATTTGGACTTTACTCGCCTTTACTAATTGCTATGCATTAATCTAAATACTAACTAAAATAAATTCTTGAGGGTGGGGGGGGCGCCCTCCTCTACATTCGCCCCTGTTTTGTCAAAGAAATATTACAATGTTACCATTCATTCTACTTCAAGCCTTATCAATTTGATGCGTATCTTAAGATTTTTTTAAAAACAAATAGTTAGTATACAAAAAGTATCTCTATAAGGAAAACCTCTTTTTGCTTTATGAGGTAATAGTGTTATATTTGGCAGAGGGTACAGGAAAGGTGGATAGTAACACGTATAAAAATGTGTTTTTTAACCCATTTATTGGTGCGTGTGTAGCATAGCAATCTGCGAATGCCCTGCAGCCATTTTTATACTCGTATACTCTTATCAGACACATATTTTCGCTATTCATTTATTGTTTTATTCATGGTCATAGTAGAGCATCGAACTGGTATCCCCATCTATTAGCTTCAATAGGAAGTATTCAGAATGGTTTAAAGCACAGTAGTTCATTGATAGATGGCGTTACAATAACTCATAGCAATGAAATGTCAATTTGCGCTCGCGACAGGGAACGTTTGAGCAAACAAAGACGTTGTTCAACGCCGGCGCCAGGGAATGGGTTAAGTTTGAAACTAATACAATTTTCCGACGGTGCTGAAAGCCAGAAAAATAAAATGTTGGCTGTGCTTGAGCTCCAGAGAGCCTGCTTAGGTGATGTCCATGGTGATAAGTTCTGGTACTTGGTGTGTGTTCACTACTTGGCCAAACCAACGAGAATACCATACCCCCGCCCAATAAGTTGTCTCTTAATGGTTTCCATGATGAAAGATTCATAGAGAAAACTATACTAAAAATAAATTAAAACAAGTTAATATTATTTATTTTAATGAGCTGCAAGGATGATATAAATCATTATATTTGATTATGGGTCCACCCACCTGTTTTGGCGTGAATGCACCAGAGAGCAGCAATGAGGCAGACACCAATAATAAATGAAGTGAGAGCAATGCACACAGTCACTTCTGTAGAAATACCAACATAAACCACCCTTGTTTGACCTTCGTTTAACATTTCCGACGTCATTAACACACCTAAAAAACAAAATATGCATGACTTATCTGAGTCAATGTAAACATTCCTACTCCAGCATCTTTCCTAATTCAAAACAACTCGCCGATACAAAGTCCTCCTTCACTTCATGTATATGTTACCATCCAAAATCGATTTCCAGGAAAAACCAGATATCGGACTAGGACAAATTGATACATCCTGCCGCTTGTAGGATAAACCAATAGAGCCTAATGTTTCTAGGCAGTACTAGTTTTCACTCTTCTTAACCCACACGATGAATCAACCTGGGACAGGTTTCATCATTTACAGTTCACGCACAAATGTTGTCAGATAACCTAACCTAACCTAACCTATCCTATCCTAAACCTGGTTCGGCCTAGTAAAATTCTTAACCCATACGATGAATCGACTTTGGACAGGTTTCATCATTCATAGTTCGCACGCAATTATTGTCAGCTAACCTAAGCTAAGCTAACCTAACCTAAACCTGGTTTGGCCTAATCAAATTGTAAGCTATACTAATTTATCCAATGAGCTAGGCCAAAATTTCAGGATTAACAAATTTAGCCTAAGCTAAACTAGTACATCCTGAGGCTCTTAGGATGTATCCATTCGGCCTAGTCCGATCTAGTTTGTCCTGGAATTGGGTTTGGATGATAACATATATAACATCAGTCTGGGTCAGTTTTTTATTCAAAATATATATTTTCCAATATATATGGCTTGCTAGGCCTGTCATACATTGTAGTTTTGTAAAGATTATTAATAAAAGATGTATTATCTAGTCAGAGTAGCAATATTCAATTCAATAGAGAGACAACTTTTGTGTAATATTTGATTTGAAAATAATTAGTCTATCTAATTTGATTTAATGGAAATGGTCTGATGACAATGAAAGATTACAAATTTGAGATCTAGTGACCAGAGATTAAATAAATCTTTGAGAAAATCTAAGAAATAATTAAAAAAATCGTTAGCTATTAGTAAATACTTAAACTTGGCTAGAAAATAAATCAATAATTACAATGATACATTATTTAAATGAAGTTCTAAAAGGAATAATATTAATATAACATTTCTATTACAACACAATAATCAACATGAAACTAAATAAAATATACTATCTTTGTATCTTAAAACACAGCCACATTAATAATATTAATAAACTTCTAAAACATGATAAATCTTGATTAGGGAGCATTTCTTCCTCACCTTCTTTTGTAAAAAAAAATTTTAAAAAAAAAGCAAATGCCAACCCTTGTACCCCCCTTCTTGCTTACATTAAATTTGTCAACTCAATTGTTTTTGTAATTTGATAAGAGGAACAATTATTTTTAAATCAATTTATAAATTGCACATAGAGGTGTAAATAAATACTGTAACATAATTTAACAATAAATACTGTTGTAAACTTAATTTAGAATGTCTATTTGGGGTGGCTGTCTCACTGCAATATAATTGCCCCCCTCCATAAAATCAACCCCAAGTACTAAGTAAACAGCCACTAAAAGAGATATAAATGAGTATATTTATTTTGGTTACCATTCATACTCTTATTAAAGCTATGCCCCAATCCATGGTTGGAGTGTAGTTAGGTGACAGGTAGTAAAATATACCAGATCTAGTTTTATGTATAGATTCACCAAAACTAGTGGTCTGCAAGACCATATGTTGATTTGATGTTAGTTTAGGTAGTCTAAACTTTCACAACAAATGGTTTGTTTGTAATTATCTCTTTCTTTTAATCGTTTTTAAATCTTCTGCTAGCTGTCAGTTACCACCACTCCTACAATGAATGGACTCTATATAAAAAATTCCTCAGATCTGCTTCGGTGGCCGCAAGGTCTAACTAGTACTAACTAAGTACTAGACTGCTGATGACAGGGAGATTGAGATTCGAGCCTCGGTCGGGCATAATGAGAGTGGTTTTCCTCGAAATCATTTTCCAATCTCTTTCCAAGCAAACACAGGTACAATTTCTCTAAATATAACCTTCCTAATCCCTAAAACTTTTAGCGTAATCGGTACAAAAGCCAACCGGTGGTAGGACGTGGTGCTGAAAAAAAATCCTCATATATAAATTTAATAAAAATCATTGGTAAGTAATAATGGTGCAAATTATATGTTAGATGACCACTTTCTTTGTGACAAGACACTCACCGTAGGATGTGAATGGTTTGGTCCTTTTTGCCACAGGAGTGAGAGGCCCCACCGTGACCAGTTGTTGGGCTGTGGACACAGCCTTGTCCAAATACGGCCTCAGACTCTGGTGCGAGCAGTATTCAACTGGATTCACACACTGTACGCAACAACCGTAACACCCTTAAATGTTGGAGTTATGTTTAAAGAGGTACTTTTAACACACATCTTAACTCGCATCGGTCGCCACAAGGTCTAACATTTCACTCTCTTGTACTGGATTGCCGGTGATCAGGGTTTGAATCCTGATCGAGCGTAACAAGGGCGATTTTTTTTTCCTAAATAGTTTTTCCACTCTCTCCCAGGTATTGTGGGTATATTTCCGCTAAAATTTTACCTTTCTCATCACTATTTCACAAGCTTTGAATAATGTATGTGTATAGCCTGAATGGTGAAAAAAAAACACTTCTTGGTAATAGCATCTATTGATATGAAGTCAGATAATACAGTCACGTAATCTGTATTTCCTTTATAATATCGCCTACTTGGTGAATTCAAGGCTTTTTTGTGAAGCGGGTTGCATCTTGACTTAATGCACTTAAGCACTATCACATTTAAGACACCAATGTATGAAATACTTAGAAAAAGATTAAAATGAATAGTTTACCCTGTGAAGTCTCTTGTTTACCTCCTGATAAACTCCCCCTTTTCTGGTATCACATATAAACACTCACTCTACTATACCCATTGTCACAACATATGCAGCAGAAACTTGGACAATGAATGTAAGAGAGACAAGGAAAGTAGAGGCCATGGGAATGAAGTTTGTGAGGAGCATTTTAGCTGTCACGAGGAGAAACAAGATTAGGAATGACGTTATCCGGGAAAGAGTGGGGGTACATGAGATAGTAGAGGAAGTAAAACTGAGAAGGGATGGGCATGTAATGAGGATGGAAAAAGAGAGGATGTCAAAGAAAATGTTGGAAATGAAGTATGTAGGGAAAAGACCACAGGGAAGGCCAAGAAAGAGATGGTAGGAGCAGATAACAGAAAATATTCAAGTGAGAGGAGAAGAACGAAAGAAATTAAAGGAGGAAAAATGGTGGAAGGATAGAGGAAGATGGAGGCATTTTACTAATGTAAATGTACGCTACATGATCTATGTGTTTTAGTGAGCTTGTGCAAATAAAACATGCACTTTTGTTTTGAGTATATTTATAGAAACACTTTTTAATTGTTTCAAGTACATTACAGTGTGTATTTTAATGTGCGGTTGGGTGCATAGAAAAAGAATGAATTTTTAAAAACTAAGGAATTGGAACTGAGAATCGGAAAATCATGGTTATAATTAGGGCTGTGGGGGATCCCGAAATCTGGGGGAAAATTCGGGAAATTGGTTGTTCATGAAACTCAGGCGCACGGGAAAATATATTTTCCCAGGGTTTTCCGGGGAAAAAATATAAAAAAAGTTACAATTAAGGATTGTATATCAATGTGAAGTGCGTTGGTTTAATCTGAGATTAGTTGGTTGTCGAAGTTAGTTTTGCAAGTTTTTTTGTTGTATAGTAGTAACCTTTCAGCGCTGATGATGATGTAGGTCTGCCTAATGATGAATTAGATTTAGAAAAACTTAGTATTTGTGTAGGAGAGGCTTGCATTGAACCATTTTTATCTTAAGGACTACCATAACAAAGATATCGGCGACAAGCTGTAGCAAATTTCTTCGGATAGCGCTTCAACTCACTAATGTGTATTGTTAAATAGTTTCCATTCATTCTTTTTCTAAGCATTGGGGGAACACAGATACTTCTATTGAGTTTGTTTTATCATGGAGTCACTAATATGTATTGTTAAAGAGTTTCAATTCATTCTTTTTTTTAAGCATTGGGGGAACCCAGATACTTCTAGTGAGTTTGTCTTTATCATGCAGCATCACCAAACACTCCCACAAGAACAAAGCTACTTCCTTATAATTTTTCTCCATCTTGATGAATACAGAGAGTATGAGAGAAGAAAATCTTTATAAAGTATTGTTCCATGATCAAAACTACCTTCACACAAATTTGTTCCATGACACAAAAACATTTTTGTTTCATCATGTGTTAACACACAATGTTTGATGCAGTGTGCAACCAGCCTAAGTGACTTGTATTATTTATTTTAAAACAAACAAATGAGTTACATAGGCAAGTACTATTTAGTATTTAGAATAGAGTACTTGGTTAAATTATGGTTTAAATTCATTGGGAGGTATAGCTAGCACATTTACCTGAGTGATCCTGGAGTAGAAATTTTATAGATAAAACACCAATAAACAAAAGAGAAACCTTTTAAAATCTTTCACTGCCATTAGTTCAAAGAGTGAAATGTGGTTTTGAATTTAAGGCCCTTGGCCCTATCGAGTGCAAGTTTAAAACCTATTTTGTGGGATAGTAGGCGGAAGGGTGAAAGGCGTGGCGTGGCTTCACAACCGACCAAAGTATCCATCCACGCCAACAAGAACAGATGGATCACGGAAACCTTAGATGGCGCTAGCTACCGGACCGATCTTGAGGAAAAATCATACTTTGGAAATATCAGTTTTCTCAAGAACGAGTGAAATTTTTATGTTAATATTTTCAACACCCCTTCTTAGATAATGTATCAATGTTTATTAACTGTTACATTTTCTTATTTTTTATTATGAAGCCAGCAGTTTTCTATTGAAAAATGTCAATATTATCTATATTTGATCACTGTTAAAACTATAGAGGAGGTGTGTATATAAAAAGTATAACTTAATCAACATGCTTCTAATCTTGAACAAACCGTTTCTGAAAAGAAAATTGCAAGACAATAAAAATTCTTGAAAATAACCGTTTGTTCCCATGGCTATGCATTTTCATGCCAAATTAAAAGGGCCAATCGCCTTAACTGCAAGGTTGACTGTCAAAGGCAGGAAAGCGAGTTTTTTTTTAATATGTGATTTTGTGTTTATTGGTGTTTTATTTAAGAAATTTCTGCTCCAGTATCACTCAGAGGCACTGGATATTCCTCCTAATTTTAAACATATGTAGGTACTGGTAGTATGTATACCTTGCCTCACAATACCATTGTTCTATTTTTTAATTTAATATATCGGTTTGGCGCAATTTTTTCTTTAAATACTATTGTTCATTGAGAGATCTAAAAGGGTGAGTGGGAAAGTGTGCTAAGTATGGTTAAAAAAGTACCCTTTAGTGTCATTGTGATGGCTATCAGTGACTTGACATATCGCTTTAGTGTCATTGTATATGTATTTGGAAGAAGGTCCAAGAAAGGTGGATTAAAAACATATAAAAAAGAACTAACACAATATGGCTTTTACAGGGAAAAGAAGAACAGTGTTTACACTTTACATTGCTGTCACTGGACAAAGAGGTAATAGCTGCCTACTAAATAGAAGTGATCATTACCACCCAATCCTCCAACCTAGGTTTCATTCTATCAGAACTCATTAGGAGGGAGTGTGAAACATGCAACGCAGCTTCCTGTGTTGCTGTGATGGCTATTAGCGACTTAACATACATTCCAAGAAAACAAGATACAAGATCATAAGGAGAAAGTTTTATGAAAAAAAAATCATTCAATGTATTTGTTAGTAAATTCGAACACAATTTGTTACATCAAAATTTAGTTTAAAATGATAAACAAAATTTGCATGTAAAAATATTGTTTATTCAGAATTCTTATATACATATTTATTTACTGCATGAATAAATAATGTAGACATAAAAATAAACACAAAAGAGAACTATTATAATTAGTTTACAGAGAGTAAGGTAACTTTGTTATCTAAGGCATATTATCATCCAATATTGACATACGGTTCTGAAACCTCGACATGGACGAAGAGAGATTTAAGAAGATTGCAGGTAGCAGAAATGAGTTCCTGAGAGGCAGTGAGAATGTAACAAGAAGAGAGAGGAGGATAGGGTCTGAAATCATTAGGGATGGTTTAAAAGTAATATTATTAGAAGAGACACTGAAGAGGAAAAGGTTGCTGGAGGGACAAGTTTGGAAAGATCGACAGGAATGGACGAGGATGTGCCAGACGACCCGCAAAGGCGGAAATGTCGAGACGGTGACGATGATGATGATGAGAGTAAGGTATTCACAAATATGTTTTAGATTTCTTTGGCTGATATTTTAGCTATCAAAAAGTTAAAGTTCCCTAATATAAGCCAGGGTTAATACTATAAAAATAATTTTCCGTACTCACCACAATCAAGTTTCCTTTGGCATGTTCAGATTCTTTAGTGCATACACCGAGCCTGCAGTGAACGTAGAATTGTCCCAAACTACGGTATACCTTGTTCACCTGGAAGGGAGAAATATTAATAATATAGGTCTTGGATGCAGAACAAAATGTAGAGAATTATAGCACAAGAGAACTGTGTTTTGTCATTAGTTAAATTGCACAAACATTAGCTTAGATTTGCTATTCTTTTATTCCAGATCTGGTTCTGTGATGGTGGCATCTATCCAAGTGTAGATATTATTGTTTTAACACTGAAAGATATATGTTATATTACTACTCAGAGTTTTTATCTTTTTTTTTTCTGAAAATTATGAGTTTAGTTAATTTGATTCAATTTTAATTTATTTAAAAATCCAAATGTGTGTGATAATTTGTTTTTTGTTTGTTTTATTTGCAAAATTTCATTCTAAGAATGTATGTGTGTACTTACGGTAGACCGATTACAAAAATTCAACTTGAAATAGTTCTAATATAAATATTGCTCTATATTATTCTAACTTGAAATTATTTTTTTTAAATGATGTTTTCATTCAAACTAGACTTGGAGTGAAAAATCACTACTTGCATGCCCCTATCACTGTAGCTAAGTATTATATTTCTTAATGCTTGTAACAGACTTTTGAGATTTTTGTACAAACCTAAGACTCAAGACCTTTTTTAAGAGCCCTTAACTACTTTTTATCGTGGGAGCCGTGTCATAAAAATGTCCATACATTCAATAATTATCATAAATTATTTTTAGATAAAAAAAAAGGAAGCAAATGGGGCTAGGGATACAACCCCTTCCCCCAAACTTAAAAAAAGTAAGCTAGTGTACAAAACCCTATTAAAATTAAATAACTTCTAGAGGTAATCAATGCTCAAAAATATTTGACATAGGGCCCCTTAACCCTTGCTCTCTGGATGTTAATGCATGCTACCCCTCACCCCAACCCTCCTCCCAACCCACAAACACAAATAGTTTAATTGCATCCCTAAAACATAATATTAACTACAAATTTGGGATGGACTCTCAAATCTTTAAGGATTTAAGGATTTGAGAACATTTAGAATTCAAGACTCAAAACCTTAAATATTTGATTTTTTTTT
>CABFWB010001105.1:0-27957 GCA_902151455.1 Timema bartmani | reverse complement strand
TTCAAGTGAAATTTGTTTTAGAGCTCTAATACAGCTAATTGGTGGTTCAGAGCCTATTATTTATTATGAGATGAACTCAACAACCAGACCCCAGACCAGTAAATTAACACTCAAATGAATGTATGAATACTATAATGAATGGATTATAAGAAATAATGTTAATATTTAGTTACTATTTGAGTATTTGTGTGTTTTACTGGATTTATATTTCCGCTTAGGTTCAAAATTATTCCAAGATTCAGATTCAGATTTGATATTCGGGATTCGAAGATAAATTAGAGATTCGGATTAGTAAGATAGTAGATTCGGCCCAACTCAACTACAAATATTATCCTAAACAAAATGGTGAAAATATTAATCACAAATATGGTTCTGCTGTTGATGATAATAAAGCCTCCTCAATAATTTTGTCAACATATTTATTATATTCGTTCTTTTTCACACAAACCTACTTCCAAGTATAGTAGAGTACTAAGCTGACCTGAAAGCTGAAACGACCGAGTATGGGGCTGTCCGCCGGTTGGATTTCCACAGAGAGGTCCATGGGGCACGCGTTTTTTAAGAGTACCACTCTCAAACGGGAAGACGGGTTGGATGAGTTTGAGACCCAGCAGTTCTCGGTCACCACTTCCACAGGAACCACTGCCATTACAATCATAACTTGACAATGTACTGTATTTACACATATATATAAGACAAGCTGTCAAAATAGATCAGACATAAGGTCAATTTTATTAACTATTTTAGTAATCGTTTGTGTGATTTTAATGTCTTAAGGACATAAGTGTTGAAACCATTTTAAGGGAGCTTTTTGAAATACTCGACCCAAAAGAAAAAACCCAAGCTCGCAGATCCCTAATTCNCCTCCCTAAATAAAGCCAGTAAATAATATTTTACTAAGTGTTTCGGTGAACACATCGTCTAAGGCGCCACTCTTGTGTTAGATTAGACTGCCGATGACAGGAAGATCGGGGTTCAAATTCCAGTCAAGTGTACTGTGGCTAGTTTTTCCAAAATAGCTTCCCACTTTACCTCCATGCAATTAGACCTTACTCATCCCTAGCTTGCCAGCATAATTAGTACATATGCGTATGACCTGAACAGGTAGTAAGAGAGAGAGTAAAAAAAAATAAAAAAATTGAGAAACAAAATTAGGGGTGTGCAGGTACTACAAAATTTGGGTTTGAATGTAAAGTTTTAATAGCCATTCAAAATTGTCTTGAAGAGTTAAAGATTTCGTCTTGCACATCCCTTAAAAAAAATACAATTTAAAGAAAAAGTTTTAGTTGAGGTGTGTGTGCGAGTCTCTGACCTCCATCAATCCACCCCTTGACATATAGGATCTCGTCATATTGAGCCTCCCTAGATGCAGAGAAGTCCACAATCTCTTTCAAGTGTTTGTCCCTGAAGATGTCCAGATGATAAAGTGATGTGCTTTGAATGGAGGTCTCCGTGTTCAACATGTCCACAGAATCCTGACAACAGTTTAGTTACGATGCTCAATGACAGTTATAGTTTAATTTCTAGTAATTCAAACTGCTGCTGTGCTGGCTATTAGTTTCAAACTTGTTCTCAAATTTTTTAACCTATATAACCTTTTACAACCCTAAAAGATTTAAGAAAATTTGAAAATATATATATTTTATTAATCAATTTAATTTTAATCATAAATAACTTTCCAGCCTGTGGCAGAGTCAGTTTAGTAAAATGCCTCCATCTTCCTCTATCCTACCCCCTTTAATTTTTTCAATTCTTCTCCTCTCACTTGAACACTTTGTGTAATCTGCTCCTCCCATCTCTTTCTGGCTTCCCCTGTGGTATTTTTACAACATTTTCTTTGTCATCCTCTCCTTTTCCATCCTCATTACATGCCCATACCTTCTCAGTCTTGCTTCCTCTACTATCTCATGTACCCCAACTCTTTCCCGGATAACTTCATTCCTAATCTTGTTTCTCCTCATGACAGCTAACATGCTCATCACAAACTTTTACTGCCACAGGTATTATTAAACCCCTAACACCAATAAAACAGCCAACATTTTAATGTTTCCAATTTTAACTTATTCTGTAATAGTTAGAAGAAAGGACGAGCTTACCAAAACATTATCACCTACTCTCATGTTTGGGAAGAAAGGCAACTGTTTGCAAACCACCGTGAAGATGCTGTCCAGGCCAGAGGAATCAGGAAGTGATCCAGAAGACTCCAAGTCTTTATCAGCAATATCGGCTGAGCCAAATCCTACGTGGACCTTAAGATGTTGTCAGAAAAAAAATAAAAATAGTAAGTACTCAAATCTCATAGTGGTAGCTACGCCAATGAACTTCACATTACATTGTCAACCAATTTCATTTTTATCCCTTTTGTGTTTTTTGGTTACCTCTTTAACAAAGTTGTGTTTCACAGTTCAAACTCCCTCCTTATGAGTACTATATTTGTAAGAAGGTACAGGAAAGGTGGATAGAAAGTAGAAACATATAAAAGGGACAAACATAATATGGCTTTTACAATGAAAAGAAGAACACAGTTCACACTTTACATTGCTGCCACTGGACAAAGAGGTAAAGTCTCGTTTACATGGGTCAAGTTTACTGGCGTCAAGTACTTGAAGTCAAGCGACTTTCCCGGTAATGTCCCTGTGTAAACAGTGTGTTCAAGTTCACTTTTCACTGTACGGACAGCGAGAAGTGAAGTTGGAGAAGAGTCTACTTTAGTGGCCGCTTAAAAGCCATGTGATTCACTCCCCTTTAGTGCTTTCCACGTCTAAACTGCTCGTTTGGCTAGTTTCCTTCAAGTTGGACAGTAGGGAGTACAGTCCTGCTAGGTTTTCTCGCCAGTGCACAGGCAATTCGTGATATTCAGTTCTGTTCTTTTGCGCTTATTGTAGGTTGTGATGAAAATGTGTATGTGGAGTAGTAACGACATACATAGGTTCCTGTACACTTACGCAAAATACGACATACAGTGAATCATCAATCTCAGTGAGTATTTTAACAAACTGTTAAGAGAAACTGCTAATAATAAATAATCACTTAAATGGGTACTTAGTGCTTGCACTAATATTTTCACTTCAGCACGAAATACCTTCTTCTTCCCCATTTGCAAATGACTGACTGATGGGTTCCTTTGGAAGTGGCTTCAAGTACTTGACGCTATTACTGTCTCCGTGTAGACTGATACTAAAAGTAAAGCTCGCTTGTACTTCAAGTACTTGAAGCCAGTAAACTTGGCCTGTGTAAACGAGCCTTGATGGCTGCGTTTTGAATAAAATCAATCTTTATCACCCAATCCCCCGACCTAGATTTCATTCTATCAGAACTCATCCTCTTTTAGGAAGTTGCGTTGCATGTTTTACACTCCTCCCTGATGAGTTCTGATAGAATGAAATCTAGTTCGGGGGATCGGGCGGTAAAGATCGATTTTCTCCAAGAGCCAGCCATTACCTCTTTGACCAATGGCAGCAAATGTAGAGTGTGAACTGTGTTATTTTCAATGTAATAGCTATAATGTGTTTGTTCATATAATTTCATTGTATAGGTGTACTTATTTAGAACATGTATATTTTAAACACTTTGAAATAAAGAATTTCATTTTTTTAAATTGAGATAAGCTCAGATTCTTAAGTTAATAAAACAGTGAAACAAAGGTATCAGAGAATAAAAAGGAGATGTTTGATTTCAATTACCCTTTACTTAAAAAGCTTATATGTTGAGGTTATTAGTATTTTAGTTTCATAATGCTAAACTGAAATGGAGTGAACATTTTTATGAATAATTCTGAAAATATGATTTTTTTTAATCTATTTTGATATTTTTACATGAAAATGTAATCATGATATATTTTGTTATTAATGTACAAATGACAGTATCGCCAACTCACAGCGTTGGTGAATATGATGAATCTTCCGTCACTGTTGCTGGTGCTGCCACAAGAAGTGATGTGGCTGCTGAGGTAAACGTGTGTGATATTCCTCTGAGAGGAGCAGAAGGCGTCGTTGAAGGCGAGATGAGGAGATCCAACGTCTTGAAAGAGGGGTAGCGGGAAACTCACAGTGATGCGGTTATGACCACACTCTACCACCATCGATGACTTGAGTTGTGTCATAGTGCTGCTCCTCTCGAGTTCTAAGATGGAAAATATTATCATGGTACTACGATAAACTTGAGAGAAATACTAACTAAATTTTGAGTGATAAATTAATGGTCTAGGACCATGTTTCTCAAAGTGTGGTAAGCATGCATACCCAGGGCCAAGTTTGGGTGGGGGATGGCAGTAAAGGGGGCAATAGGCCCGGACCTAGCATTCCAGGGGGCCACATTTCCTCCAAAAATTATGAAATATATTACAGTTACTATCCTAAATTTCACATCAAATAGTGTACCGATAATTAAGAGCAATAAGCATTCGCT
The DNA here is from genome assembly GCA_902151455.1 of Timema bartmani. Lineage (NCBI taxonomy): Eukaryota > Metazoa > Arthropoda > Insecta > Phasmatodea > Timematidae > Timema > Timema bartmani. The sequence continues at coordinate 23,550 of CABFWB010001105.1, read as the reverse complement.
TAGTTAAAGGATTTCATTCCAGATTCCTGAAAACCCTAACTTTATGTAATTTAATATTTACATTATTTGAGCAATGTGCTGCAGTACAGTAGAATACGCCACCATTATGCTACTGGTGTCAGTCTACAGAAAACTAACAGTGCAATGTTGCAAAGAGAAATTTAATTTTGTTAACTTAATTGTATTGATTGTTTGCATTTAATTAAATGCAGTCATTTAATAGGTTGATCAATATTCCATAAAACATGAGAAATTATTAAGTAACATAAGTAACGAGTACATATCAATATATTATAATGGCTTAATGCTAAAACTTAAAAACTACCGTACAAAGGGGGCCTCGGATTTTTCTGCCTCGGGCCTTGCATTTTCTTAAAACAGCCCTGCCCAAGGGGTACCAGACGGATTTCATGGGGTAAGCAATACACCAATAAGTTTGATTAATCATTAAATAGTTATTAATAATAATGAATCTGCTAGCTAAACTAATGCATATTTTAACAAGATGTTATAAATAAATAATACATTTCATGGTTTGAATTAAAACCTGAACATAATGTTAATTTTTTTTCTAAATAGTTTTCCAGCATTCCTTTACACCAGCGGTTTCCAAAATGTGCTCCGCAAATATATTGGAAATAAAAATAAATAAAATGTGACAAGATATCAAAACTGTGAATTTGTGCGTCCACGAACTGTTTATAGGTAAGTATTGGGTAGACATTATTTACAAACTGCACATGGTTAAACCAGACAGAGAGACTAGAGGGAGCCAGTCAACCTCGTCTCTATGAGAACTTCGCCGCACTTTCATATACGATTGTTAGATTCGACACCTTTGCAGAATTTTCTGGAAAGTTTCTATTGCATATTAAAAACTCGTGTTTCTTCGCATCTTCAGTCAGTTGAAGTTCAGCCAGTATGCAGTCGAGAGTCGAAACAAATCAAGTAGCAGTGCATCTGAGCAGTATAAGTGCTTGAATGATTTGACATCAGATTCTGCGGTAAAAGATGATTTTGCAACTTAGAAGTTACTATCAGAATTTTGATGTCAGCTACTGACGAATTTGAAGTTTTGTCTGATAGAGCAAAAATAATTCTTCTTCCCTTTGCAATAACTTATGTGGATTAGGATTCTCTGCCTATGTGGCTACTAAAACAAAATATCCAGGCTCAATGCAGTACCAGATATTTGGTTGCAGCTGTCCTAAATTCAACCAGATATAGCCACATTGTGCAGATCAAAACACAGCAGTCCCATCCCTGTCATTGGAATTTCAAGTTCATGGTCTATACTTTATCGTTCATTTTTTTTATGTCAAGTGAATTTTTTTTTTTTTGGAAACCATGAAAACTGTTTTAACACTATCTGTGTGGGTAACATATTGCTTTAGGTTAATTTATGTTTATGGTTGTTGTTTTGAGTGTATGCAGTTAAGTTCCTTATTTTTCTGAAATTAAGGGAGAAAATGACATTTATAATGAAATAAAACTTGATTTCTAGCATGCCCAAATGCTTAAACATTCCTTTCCATCGTGAATACTGCAGGGATTCTGTTTAGTATCTATCTATGTAGAGTCTATGTGAAAATATCTTCGCCCTTATACCAAAGACATTTATGTGCAAAATTGTTGTTTTGCGAAAACGATATTTAAAGTTACAATTTTCAATGGCTTTCAATAGGAAAAATTAAGTTTAGATCAAAATTTAAACGATTTAGAAATCTAAAAATAATTCGTGCTATTACTATACGATAAAATATTGACTAACAGCTTTAAAAAAAATGCAGCTAGATAAATATAACAAAAAATGACGGTGCACGTTTTTGGCATCAGGGCTAATATAGTGCTCTGTGACCAATTTCTCTTCTGAAAAGTGCTTCGCGATTCAAAAAGTTTGGGAACAGTTGCTTTAAGCAAATAAACAAAAAGTGTAATAAGGCAAAGTGAAAAAAAAAAGAGTAATTACTAAGTGATCAGAATTGAAATGAACCAACCTTACCTGTACTTTCCAGTTGATTCAGGAATGTATCATTATCAGGAGAAGGGAACTGTTGAATTAATTCATCTATGTCATCGATGATTGTTCCAGATTCAATGCTGCTCACATCTGGCATATTAAACAAGAAATAATACTTATAATTAACTTATAACTCAATTTTACAGAGAATTAATAAAGGAAACAATGGTCATCTAGTAGGGCTCTTGAGTTCTCAGATTTCAGCTTCAAACTTATCTCTGAGCTTAGGCTCAAAAGATGTATGTGCTCGCAATTTTGAGGTCCTTGAAAAAGGTTCTTTCTTTGCTTTGAATTGTGTGTCTGATCACGAATGACCCAAATTTTAAGGGGTTAGGGTTGGGGGAGAAGAACCTTACAAAGAGGGTATTGTGCAGCAGAAGACCAATGAATGTTAAGGTCAGCTACTAAGTAAACTGGTGTTGTTGATGAAAGGAATAGTATTGAGTCTTACAGCCGGTTTGTGCAGGTGTTTTGTGACACGGGTCCTGCCTGCGCTTTTGCTTTTATACAAGCACCATATGCCCGCAACATGAAAAGGGCGAGAGGAGATTAAAAAAAAAGTTATATTTAAATTATAAATTTTAGTTCTTGTCAATTTCACTTAATACATCTACCAATTTATTAACTATTTAATTTATAAATTAATTTTATATATATATATTTCTACATCAATTTATCTAAGTCTTTACTTAACTTTCATAAAAAAAAAGTGTTAAACTTTGTTGTTTATGGCATTTATTTTTACATCCCTTACTGTTTCCAGCTTGTGGCCTGGGTCAGTTTTTTTTTTCTCAATATCTTTTCATTACCAGCTTGCTAAGCCTGTCGTAGCTTCATATGCCTTATAATCTAACTTAAAACTAGGAAAGGCACAACATCCAGTCCTTGGCCGTTAATTTATCAATATGAAAGGGTAAACCCACATTTCACTGGTGATAAATTTTTCGGCCATGCAGGAAATCTAACCCCGGACCCTTAGCTCAGTAGACAGACACAATACTGACTGAGTTAAGGTGTCGGACTGTTTATGGCATGACAAACAAAATATAATTTGTCATTCCCACCATGTCTCAAACAACTTTATTTAGTTCAATTTTAAATACTTACAATTTAACTTAAATTGTACAGTTTTAAGATTCAAAGATTCCTACATGGATTTGAAATTCAAAAGAAAATTTAAAATTCAGATTTGATAAATATAAAAATTTGAGCCCAGTTTAAGTTTTTTTTATGAAAACTGTAAAAATACATACCTCAATTTGCGCTAAACTCCACACCCAATTTAAGTGCAAGGAAAAACACCCTTAAAACTAAATATTTCCCACCTGTCTTGTCTTTGCCAGCGATAACTAGTCTCAAAGTCGAGGCCGGACCAGTTTTGGCATACATTATTGGCGGTCCAAACTCGGTCGCAATGTCCAGTAGCAGTGTGTTCAAAGAATTGGGCAGATTCTTAGACAAGACTTTCATGTTCACATGACCTTCATTCATCACTATGTCTTCATCACTGCTCTGAACAAATAAAACAACACAAATTCTAAGCTCAGTCCACAATGTGTTCAAAATATACAAAATATACCAACCATTTCATCACACATGATAATATAAGGTTTTAGTAGTTGCTCAGTTTGGACATATACGCTCGGCCCCCCACCCCAGGGTGATTTGAAACTCTGTACAAACTTAAACGGGAGATAGGGAAACACTAAAACAAACCATTTTCATTAATGAATGTATGTCCACAGACATCACCTTTTGGTGCTAGAGGGTGCTGTTGGGCACCCGCATAAAATGACTATTTTTCGCTGTCGTCATTCATAACACAGACTTCATACGTGTAGCACCGTGCAGTTCACGGATTCTGAGATGGTCGACATACATCTAGCATTTGGGGCTGGGATGTACGGCAACCAATGCGTTGACGCCGTCAGGTATGTAATGTTGTTCACAATTTCTGCCTTTCATTTATGTACCAAATATTATTTTTAATACTTTTTTTTTTAATCCCAAGTCTCAAACACGGTTCAAAATTTGAATGTTTCATCCCTAATTATTATCTAAATCGAGGTCAACTTCATACCTCCAATGGTTGCCATTTTTATTCGTGGTGTCTACTCAACTTGACCGATGAACTACCAGAATTTTTCCCTGATCATTTCCTAAAATTCCTGACTCAAAAGCATGTCACACCCTTCTCCGCCCTACCTGACCACCATGTTTGTTAATTATGTTTTTATTATTATTAATAATAATAATAATAATAATAATAATAATATGTTTTAAAATTTAAATAAACCTAAATTGTAATAACATAATCTACTAGGAATTAGAAAATTACTAAACATATTACACAGCTACAAACAAAAAAGTAATAATTTGAATCACATTGTAATTGACTGATTTAATGATTATTATATTTCATATTTTAAGTAAAACAACATTTTCCCAATTTTTTTTTTATAATTTACCAAATTCACGACTTATTCCCGTTTTTTCCTGATCACTTTAAATTCCCGGCTAATTCCAGTTTTCCCGGATGTTAGACATCCTGTTATTAAATACAATAGTTAATAAATAAATGTAAATACCATTTTTAAAACAATTACCTTTTTTTTAACATATCAATCATGTAAATTATGTATTTGAAATATAGAGCTACCATTTTCAACTTGCAACACAAAAACGGCGAACAAAGTGTTTCACTTACCACAACTAAAAGGTTTCCCAGGTTGCCTGAGGTACCTAGCTGCCACATGATTGGCTGACTACTCTTGAGAATCAAGGTCACATTACGGGGCTCCAAAACAATATCTTCGGCTTGTAAATGGATCGACACTGGCTGTAGAGTTCTGTGAAATCTGTTTCTCTTGCTACCCACATCCAGTTCTATCACATAAACGTCGCTGAAAGAACTGTAATAAGAAAGTATTATGGCTGGGCCAGTGTCGATAATCAATCCGATATATCGGCCGATATTGGCACAATCAGCCAAGGATAATCGGTTTTTTATCATGCAGATATTTAATGTCAATAATTCAAAATCTATAGATATGAAGGAAATGGATATGAGCATGATACAGGCATGCGAGATTACATTTCTGAGGAGGAGGCTAGAAGTGACCAGGATGAAGAGGGTGAGAGAGAGAGAAAAAAGGAGCCCCTGCATGATAGGATAAATAAGGCGAGATTGTGGTATAGACATGTGAAGAGGATGGAAGAGGGGAAGATTGCAAGGAGGATGCTCGAACTGGAGGTGGAAGGCAGGAGGCCAAGAGAAAGACCCGAGGACAGGTGGATGAAGGAAGTGCGGAGAGAAGAGGAGTGGATTGGGCCAGCGTGGAGCCAAGCTAAATGGTGGGAAGACAGGAGCAAATGGAAAGACTTATGTTCGATACAGACACTACCAGTGGCAGGAAACTGTGGATGATGATGATGATGATGATAATGGAGACGACAATGATAGTGTGAGATTGAGAGTTCTAATATGATGAAACCTATTGATACTGTGTCACATGACAACTCTATCTTGCTAACGAATTATCTCACAATATCTCAGGGATAGTTCCAAAGGGCATAAGAATAAAACCCGAGAAGTTTGGTTTAGCACACCAATGCTTTATCACTGAACTATTCAGGTTCATTCTGTGCCCGGGGTCATACATTACTCATTTTTTTAAACCTCAACCAGTAACAAATTTTAAACTTACACGTAGGTGTCACCAATGTAGTCTTTATGGAAGCAACCCTCCGTAGTGAGTTGAATGGCGAGCATCGCTACAAGCAGTCTACTGTCCTCCTGCGTGTACATATCACACTTATTGATCCCTTCGATCCCTGGCTGACGCACACCGACACGGAGTACCAGTCTATTGGCACCTTTCACTTCACTGTATGATGCCAAGTGGCCATGGAAATTCTTCTTTATATATCGCTGGACATGCTTTTTTCCGTGCCACAATTTGTGTGTCTCCCTGAGCGGTATAGTACTTTCTATAGTGGAGCCTTGAGACATCTTGACAAAAAAAAATGTACGCATTATGGTATTACATTATTATTATTATTATTATTAGCACCACGTCTTACTACCCGTTCGGATTATACGCACTTACGCTAATGTGTAATGTTAGGGTGATTGTGAGATGAAATGGAGGACCTACAGTTTAACGTGGAATCCGAACCACGGTGGAGGCCTGGCATTCCTCACATTCACAAGTTGTGATTAATACACGTCTTGTCAGAGGTGAAGGAAGGGTTTGGTAATCAGATAAATTTGTGCTGGGACCGAGGATTGAACCCCGGACCCCTAACACAGAAGTCTGACACCTTACCCCTAGACCACCAGGTCACCATAGTATTACAGATACATTGTTTTACCTCTCTATAAAGAAAACCTATTTTCAGTTTTGTAGGTATACTTTGCTATTTGGATGGTACAGGAAGAAGTGATAGGAACAAACATAATATGGCAATAATGTTTTTTTTTAAAAACAGTAAAAAAGTTCACAATGTTCACTGCTGCCTCCTGAAGAAAACTGCTTGTTAAATTTCACTCCCTCGAATTAAGTTTCATTCTATTGGAACCCTTTAGGAAGGAGTGTTAAATGTGCAATGCAACAATATATATACATGGGCGTCGGAAGGTGGGGTTTTAGGGGGTTCAAACTTCCTCCCCCTCCCCCCAAATTTCTAGAAGATTTTTGTGTTTCCAGTAATTGTGTGTTTAAAGAAGTCAGTATGCACAATTGCATGTATATCAGTAACCATTCTATTTTGCATTAACTACAATCAATTAAATTAATATTAAATCTGTAGTCTAGTACTTTTTTACATTAAGATGTTTGCAATAAATAGGCAGACTTGTTATTTAATTGTTTATATTAATCAGTTTAAAAGTTAATGTTTCTCTATATTAAGTGCGGCCAGTTATTAGATTTTTTTTTCTCTCTTTTTACCCTTAAGTAAACCATCATTAATTTTTGGGTTATTAAGTTCCAATAACCCCTCCGGGGAACATTGTGAAAAACCCTAGCTAATGAGATTCAGACACACGGTATCATGAAAATCACTTTTTCAGTTTCAAGTTTCAAGAAGCCGTGAAATGTCGACATCTGTCAAAATCTTGAGTTGGAATTTTTTGACCATCATAATACTCCCTTTATTTGGGGGGTTGCGAGAAAGTAAATTCACGAGCATATTTTCAATAGAAATGTACGATGCTAAAAATATAAATAAATTATTAAATCACACTGTTTGACAGCAAGTCGTTTATAAAATGTAATAATTAAAGAACTGCACAAGAATTTCAATATGAGGAATGTAGGCAAGAGGCAAATGCAAAATTGATATCAAATAGAAATTGACTCACCACTACATGGGGTATTTCAATAGGTTGACGTTTGTTTGATTGTTCTTGAAGTCTGTCAGATAATTGAACCTTCAACCGCCAGTGGATGGGGCGATTAGTATCAAGAATGAGAACCAGTCTTGCCATTACGTCACTCAGCTTCTCAAAATCATTCTGTTGACAAGCAAATGGACCTTAAAGAGTTTAATGAGTTTATTGAGTTTCTAGCTAATTAACTTTAAAAAAATTCAAAACTTTTAACAAGAGTATAGCTACCACAAATTTAAATTAATTTTATCTTACAAAGTATAAGGTATAGAGCCAATTTATTTACCTTTAAACTTAAGTTTTTTGGTGTGCCATTACCACACCTAGTTTATACGTCTGGAAACATCTGATAAAATATATTGTGGACTATTTATATCTTTGCAGGACTCATTACCTCACAATCCACCGACTATTTTGGCAGAGACTTAAACACTAGGATGGTTTTGAAGATAATGAACAAGCAATGGCTCTTTTTAGAGTTTTCAAAAAGAAGGGGAAGGGAGGCCTCTAGCCATTCTGACCTGTGTGTTGATTTGCAAGAGGAGATCCACAACAGACGAAGGTGGTTGTATGCCCATCCCTAGAGCAGAAGCTGTGATGTCTCCCACAGTGTGGAGCAAGATGGCATGTACCTCGGAGAAATGTGACTTTAGCGTCCTGTACCCCAAAGAACAGCCGCGGACCTTGCGGCTGCTCTCCAGCCAGGAGGTAAAGTAGGGGGTCACAAAAGGCGAACTCACCATACACCCAGTATGACCCTCTTCTGAAGAATGAAACACAGATAAGATTTACTTTTCAATATTGTGTAAATGTGTTTTATCTTTCTTTTTTTTAACAGGAAAAGACAGAGAACTGGGTTTTTTAACATCTGGATCCGGGTTGGGCAACCCTATCACCAATTGCCACAAGTGGTGAATTGACCATAAAAGTTTAGCAAATTTGGGTTGTCAAAGTAAAATAACCTTTTTCCTAACGGTGTTTTTGATATGTCATGCATATCGTTGGATGCAAAAGGATTTTCAAATTTCACATTTGACAGTCTTACATTTTTAATCCAAGCACTTTTCATCATTTGTGTGTGAGACCTCCCAGCCTCCTTCTGCCCACCTCTGATCTATATGATTATCATAATCAACAATTATATCCTGGCATTTGAAATAAAATTAATAACTTTTGAGGTGAGCAACTGATTCCTCGAGCTCACAAGCAAAGCATTTCCCGACTAGCCTACTTTAAAGTTCAATCCTTTACAAGAAATGTAGGATTGTAAAATTATTTTGGTTTAATTATTTTGTTGGATTGGTAACGATTCTTGGATATAGAATATTTTTAGTTTGTTAGAAATAGATTAACCTTTATATTAAACATTGTCATTAAATTTAAAAGTAAGCACACAGTAAATGGTTGCTTGTTGAAATAATATCAAATGTTTTAAAGTCAGCATTTTTTATTTACTATTATATGGATATGATTTAATTAAATGTTTTGAAGAGTAGGGACAGTTTCATAGTCAGGCTTAGTACACCTCAAGTACACTACTATACTAAATACAAGAGGACACCTACCTAGACCAGAATGGAATGGGCCTGTTTCGCACATGAAACTGGCCTATAACATTCAAGTCTAGGTAGGTGTCGCCTTATGTTTTGCATCGAGCCGCACTTAAGGCGTGTTAGGTCTAACTATGAAACTGGCCCTAAGATCATGGAAGGATTATAAAAACAAAGTATACCATAAGATGACAATATCTGATAGCTCGTGATCTTAATCGATCACACATTTGTAGCTGAAAATTTCCGCACGTCCATCACAGACTCTGCCTTCAAATATGAGTGAAGAATTAACCTCAGCACAGGACGACTCCTAGATAGCTCAGTGGTTAAAGCATTGGTGTACTAAGCTAAAGGTCCCAGATTCGATTCCCGTGTCCAGGTGTCATTTTTCAATCTAAAAAATATGATATATAGATGCGGCTATAGCCGGAATTATTAAATATAATAGCTATGCTATTTAATTCAACATGTATAATATAGTCAAGTTACCTAAATGGGAGATTTTCCCCAGCACCATAACAACAGCACCCAGTACTATCCCCAAACGTATTGGTGTCATGTTCACTGTAGATCTTAGTAGTTGTTTGTACTTATGTTGGAAAGGAAGCAAGTCCTTTGTATATCTGCAAGGCCATACAAAGAATAAACTACAAACACTCTTAGATGAAGAATATTTATCACAGTGTAACGCTCTGGGTTACCAATGTAACACCTTGGACGAGTCATCCTGCATGTCCTTGTGTTGGGTAGATCAGATGGAGTTATTTATTTTAGTTATATTAAACTCAACAGAGACCAAGAAGGATCCATCCACTTTTATTACCACTTTAAAACAATGATGAATGTTTCTGTACAAAGCGTTCTATCACAATGCTACCTTGATAGTTTGTGACGCCTCAGTTGTTCGTATACAAGTTACCTACCTATCACCAGGCAACGACGCAACTCTTTTTTCACATGTCCGCGATACCTGGCGGCAGTCTTGCCAACCATCCCCGAAAAAAGAGTGGGAAGAGAATATGCTAAAGTGCAGACTTATCACTTATTATTATTATTAGCACCGCGTCTTACTATCCGTTAGGGTTACACGCACTTACGCTAATGTGTAATGGTAGGGTGATTGTGAGATGAAATGGAGGACCTACAGTTTAACGTGGAATCCGAACCACGGTGGAGGCCTGGCATTCCTCACATTCACAAGTTGTGATAATTACACATCTTGTCAGAGGTGAAGGAAGGATTTGGCAATCAGATAAATCTGTGACGGGACCGAGGATTGAACACCGGACCCTCAGCATAGAAGTCTTGACACCTTACCCCTAGACCACCAGGTCACCTATATAGACTTATCACTTAACATTAATATGCTACAACAGGACAAACCAGTAAATCTATACCCCCCCCAAAGATTTGTATAGGTACTTTGCCCAGTTGGATTACCACCAACTGAAACAGCATGCTATTGTGTAATGAAAACCCTTAAGCCCCATCTACAAACTCAGTATCCATATGTTCGTGGTCCATGTGACACAGTATCAGATTGTTCTGTCAACAGAGTCCTTATCCGCAAGTCCGTACTCTGTAGAAGTTGACCAACTTTAACTTTCTAAGGACTAGTTTATACAAATTACTAAACACAGTTAAGTAAATACATGTGTGTATATCAAAATAAAAGTATCAGTGAGAGCAAAAGGATCCGTTGTATTTTCAGGTTATAGCAAACACTAATTATAAGTGTGATAGTTCAAATCGTGTTATAAATATGTTTATTGTGATTGTACTAGACCTTATTTAAAGTATCCTATATCCTGTACTTTTACTTAAAAAAAAAAAGGTATTTTAGATTCTTTTATTGATCAGCTGACTGTTTGGCACTTGCTTCTTGCAGTAGACAATTTTCTTTCGAAGAGTTTTATTGGATGGAGTCTCCGACTATCTCATTGGTTGGCACGGTCCCGTTATTAAAGATACAAACTGTTTAAATATGAAGAGAATTTCTAGTGACCACTAACTATGGGCAGGCTACAGAGTCTGTTGAAGGGGCTTTAGTAATCTGGCTTTAAAAAAAACTCAACTTGAATATTCTTATCAATATTAGAGAAAATTTCTCATATGAAGCATCAATGATGGGATACAAAGAAGATTAAAAAAAACCAAAATACATAAATATTTAGTGAACTTGGTTGCCTCGCCCCCTCCATCCTCTCAACCTTACTCTCAAGTTGATGTTGATTTTTAAATACGTTTCAATTGTGTCAATAAGCAAACAACCTAACAAGTGAACTAAAGACAATGAATGTTAACATTGGTGGTACTATATCATATTAGTTTGTGAACTTACATGAATTCACATAGTGGTCCATGTGAACAGCCGTGGAGCTGGTGGGCTCATTGCATTTACTGAACATGCCCTGAAACAAAATAAATAAATAAGAGTCATTCTCTGAAGTTATAGTTGCTCTCAAAATGGAGGCCACATGCATCAGATTATCTTGGACGCTAATCATTCAGACATGTTTAGTTTTTAAGAAAAACTTTCAATAATTTATAGTTAAATGTTGGGTAGAAACAATAATACCAATATTAGTCTTCGCCAATGATCATTATTGGTTTAAAAGTATATTCTATTTTCAAATCATTGTAATGATTCTGATTTGGACCGCTCTCATATATTTAAAAAGTCATGGATGAAGGTATTTTTTCTTCAATAAATTGTATGTAAATTATCCTTTTAAGACTTAATCCATGGAGAATCAAGCGCTTTTCAGAAATAATGTAGAATGATTGCACCATTGAAACTGATTTTTTATTTCAAAATTTAACTCCGTAGTATTTACCAAACAAGCAAGAGACGCCAGCTCCCTATACCCAATAGGAAGTTAGCTTTCAAGACACCTGTCGCAGGGACGCTTTCGATTTGTTGGTTTTGACACTGGTCACAAGAGGTCCAAGGGGCAAGGGGTATGTCATATATAAGCTGTTTGTGCGTATGAACACACAAAGTGCCGGTGACATAAACATAGAGAACGTGTAATATCATGACAGTACTACTAACTTATATACAAAGAATACACAGAAAATAACCTGTATTTCAAGTAAAATTGTATAAGAGGATAAAATCACTCCAATAAGAAAAACGTTGAGGACAGGAGAGGAAGAAAAGGATCTATGGATGAGAGATTTTGAGAAAATGTTCAACCTAAGGAGGAAAAAGATGGAGGATGCATTAAAGAGGATGAAACAAGGTGCTGAGAGTGGTTTGGAAGGAGAAGGAGAACAAGGTACCGGAAGACCGGAAAAGGGGAGTTATAATACCAATTTTCAAGAAGGAGACACCCGCCTCGGTGGCGTAGTTGGCTAAAGCGCTAGTCGTGTTGAGCCCGACCGCCGAGGACGGGGAGATCGAGGTTCGAATCTCGGTCGGGTGAACTGGGAGTGGTTTTTCCTAAATGGTTTTCCACTCCCCCTCCACGCAAATGCGGGTTCACTTCCTTTAAATTCAACCCTTCCAATTCCTAATCCATTAGAGTAATTAGTACTTAAGCGTATAACCCGAACGGGTAGTAAGACGCGGTGCTAAATAGTATTATTATTATTATTATTATTATTATTAAGAAGGAGACAGGAAAGGGTGTACACATTATAGGGGTATAACATTGATATACCAGTGTACAAAAGTATGTGAGAAGATACTGGAAAAAAGAATAAGAAATGAAATGAAGATGGAGAGAGGAACAGCACAGCTTTAGGGAACATAGGAGACTTAATCTTTGCCATACGACAGTTGATGGAAAGAAGGTATGAATATGGAAAAGACTTGATAATGATATTTATGGGTGTGGAGAAGGCATACAATAATATGATAGCCTGGTTATAAATAAACTTTGGAAAGTGACAGAGGAGGCCGAACTGGAAAAAGGAGTTGTAATTAGAGTGTAAAGCATATATGAGAATAACAGCAGTTGTTTTAAGATGGACAGTGGAAGGACAGAGTGGTTACAAATAAAATATGGATTGAAGCAGGGGAGTCCCTTTCAACATTACTATTTGTAATGGTGATGGAAATGGTCATGAACAGAAAGGCAGAAAATCTCGGGGAGGAAAGGATTAAAGCCATGAGACGTTTGCTGATGACTTGATATGGAGGGAGAAGGAAGAGGAAGTAGAGGAACAACTACAAGAATGGAATGAGGAAGTGAAAGAGTTTGGAATGAAATTTAGCATGGCAAAGTGTGAAGTGATGGTAATGACTAGGAAGAGGATAAGGCCTAGTAAAGCTATAGGGTTGGATGGAGTAGAGCTGAGAAAAGTGCAGAATGTAAAATATCTTGGAAGCATGATTGAGGAGAAAGGTGAAAGTAGAGAGGATTTAATGAAATGAGGATAGCAGGGGGAATTGTTCTATAGGTGTGTAAGAAACACTTATGGTGAAGAGAAGTACCCTTTAAGGGTAAGGAAGTGATGTACCCATTGTCACATATGCAGCAGAAACTTGGACAATGAATGTAAGAGAGACTAGGAAAGTGGAGGCCATAGGAATGAAGTTTGTGAGGAGCATGTTAGCTATCACGAGGAGAAACAAGATTAGGAATTAAGTTACCCGAAAAATAGTAGGGGTACAGGGACATGCTATAGTAGAGGAAGCAAGACTGAGATGGTATGGGCATGTAATGAAGATGGAAAAGGAGAGGATGCCAAAGAAAATGTTGGAAATGAAGTTTGTAGGAAAAAGACCGCAAGGGAGACCAAGAAAGAGATGGGTGGGGCAGATAACAGAAAGTGTTAAATTGAGAGGAGAAGAATAGAATAGTAGTGAAAGGATAGAGGAAGATGCAGGCATTTTACTAAACTGACCCAGCCACAGGCTGGAAACAGTTGTTGTTGTTGATGATGATGATGATGATACATAAAATGCTACGGGTAAGGCCCAAAACTAGCTACTTGGCGAATTGGCTTGAACTCTTTGCACAGTGGCCAGAGGATCCAATCAAATTGTTACATATTGATGGGGGGAAACTTGAATTTGTGTTCTGGCCTGTCAAAGCGCAATTTGACAACAGCCTGGCCAGTGCCCGAAGAGCTGGTTAGATGACACAGAACCATCCAAACCTAACTTAGCCTTACCTTGATGAAAGTGTAAACAAGCTAATGATAAATATTGTGTAACTCCAAATTTATTAAGAGCTCAGACTAAACAAACAAGTAAAAGTAAAAAGGCTTCACAGTGTTAAGAACATGTTAATCTCTTCTATGTGATTTGTTAAACTTTCAAAAATGCTTATAACTACATGTAATGAAATACAGGGTGTCCCACTCGATGATTGCCCCGATGTTCTCCGTCTACTTTTGGTAAAATTTGGAGGATTTCATTGACACTTTGAAGCGATACTATGTAGTCCAAGAGAAAGGAAATACAGCAACACTCACGGGATTAAACTTTAGGAGGAGACAACAATGGTAGTAGTGTCGTGGCGATGAAGGAGGGCACTTCCAGGACACTTTGTGATCGGCCCCCATTTCTCATACATAGAGGTAGGACATATCAATGTTTCATTTAATTTCGGCTTGTCTGGTCAATGTAAACTAACACTTTCTTTTCGGGGATACCTTTTAATGGGACATTCTGTATAAGTGAGATAAATAAAGTTATTTGCTTTAACCAGTTTTTTACGCCCGTGTCTAGAACTGGTTGGCCAAAGATTGACCTGATGGTAAATTATTATATATTTTGTGCTTTGATTGAATTTGGTGGTCAAAGCTATCAATCATTTCAAGAACTAACTAGACTTCGTGTTTTGGCTGTGACATATTATATAAAACATGAAGTGTGTGTGTGTGTGTGTGTGTGTGTGTGTGTGTGTGTGTGTGTGAGTGCGTCCATAAAAATAAAAAGATAACCCACTTCCACAAGTCATGAGCTAGAAAGCTAAGAATCGGAAGGAAGGTAGAAGGATTGTCCCATATAACCAGAAAAATCTAAAAATTGTAAATTTAAAAAGGCACTCTGGGAAATGAGGGGAAGCATTTAATACGAAAAAAAAATCATAGCTGCAGTAAAATAATTAAATTTGACAGGGTAATAGATGATCAAATAAGTTCTAATATTTGAAATTTCTTGAATGGGAATCAATTTCCAAAACTAATAGAAACAACTACTCTGTGTGAGAGGGAACTCGTAAATTAGGCAGGTCGCTATTGGGCCAACTTCAAATATGCATACAAGTATGAAAATTAAAAATTTCAAAATGTTAATAAATAAATAAATAAATAAATAAAGGGTGGTAAGGGTGTATAAACTGAAGGGAAAAACAACACTTTTAGGCGATATAGACAATTGAAATTTGCCATGAATTTAGGAGGAACACTCTAAAAGCAAGTCTACAATATTTGAAATTTATAGTTGGAGGTTGCGGAAATGGGGGATTTCCAAATATGCACAAAAAAAAAAATACTAAACATTACTATTCATTGTTGTAGAAGATTAAAATTTATCAGGCAAGTAGAAGGGCCTCCGCAAACAGTTAAACATTTTTAGATTTCAAAATAAAGGTCCAGAAAATGAGTGGTTGGGGAAGTGGTCGTTATAATTTCCAAAACTAATATATAAAAAAACAACTTCCTGGTATGGTTAGAAAATTGAAATATTTACATGTATGTAGAGAGACAACCTCAAATAATTTGAAGAGTATGAGAATGTTTAGTTTCAAAACAATAAATTCAGTAAACTAGGGAGTTGTGTCAGTTGAGACGTAACTAGGCCGTAATGGACCCGTCGCAAAACTTTCAAGGTGGGTCCTCTTCCAATAAAAGAAAGCCTCCCTCATCACCCCAAAAATAATTTTATGTGCAATTGTAGATTATAATAAATCACATTAGCATTTCTTCTTTTATAAATTTTGTAAAAAGGTCTACATTTTGTCTAATAAACTTGCTACTGGAAAGTAGAAACTAACAATATAATGCAAAAAATTTTTATCTAAATTGAATAAGAATATATTAATAAATATTATAAACAAACCCATAAACAATATTAACACTTAAACAGAAGCTAAACAAACATTGACATTTAAAACTCTTTCTTCATGCTTTGATCTCTGCTAAATTGTCTATAATTTCCTCCTTTTTTTTTTTTTTTAGATTTACTTATAACTATCTTGTTAAATATTGATTTTACAGAAAAATATGCACATAGCTTTTTTGTAGAAGATTAAATTATGCAAAATAAAGTGACTATTGATTAACATTTTATTGAATAATAAAATTTTTAATAAACAAAAACAACACTTTCATTTCTTAACAAATTAATTTTAGGTGGGCGGGCCTGCATGATGGGCCCGATTTTGGCTGCGGGCCTGCAGCATTTTGCCACCTACGCCATCCTATAGTTATGCCACTGGCTTGTGTGATTGAAATTTCCAAAACTTGTAGAATAAAAAAAACCTTTATACTGGTAGAAAATTGAAATTAAGTAGGGAGGTAAAACTACACAAGATAAATAAAGAAGTATTAAAAGAAATTTTTTTTCATACTAACGGAAAATTTTTGAAATTTTACGGTTTTATATGGAATAATTTTTACTAGATTCTCACTAAATATTATTCCATATAAAACTGTAATATTTCACAAACTTTCTAATAGTATGAAGTAAAATCAATCATCTTTAATACAAATAAGACTTGAAGATGGTGAAAAATCATCGAAACATGTTGTCATAAAAAGTATATAAAATAAGGAGAAGGGAATAAAAAAGAAGATATAACCTTGCTACCAATTAATATTACCAAATAAACATGAACATTATTAGATAAAGATTTTCTTAGCAGCAGTCTATTAGTGTATGGATTACTTTGTTAAAAAGAGATAGATAAATTAGTGCCTACATAGACGTGATAGTCAGATAGACTATAGTATACGGCTCCTAGCAACATATCTCAGTGAACCGTTATGCTTTTTGGAAAACCATTCTTATTTTTTAAATGTGTTTCTATAACATTATCTATTATTTAATTTATGCTCTTTGGTCAACTGTGATTACCTTTTATCCATTAAGTTTCTGTAACATTGTATATTAACTGCTTCGGTGGCCGCAAGGTGCAACGAGTTACTCTTTCAGTAGGATGGACTGCCGATGATGGGGAGATCGAGGTTTGAATCTCAGTCGGGTGTACTGAGGATGGTTTTTCCAAAATGGTATTCCACTCTCTCTTAATTCAAAAGCAGGTACACTTCCTCGAAATATAGCCTCAATAATCCCTAAAGCCATTAGCGTAATCAGTACATAAACATGTACAACCCAAACACGTAGTAAGATCCAGTGCTAAAAAAAAGCATATTACTTTGTTTCTCGTTATCTTACGATCATGATTAGATGAAGATTGAGTTGCTAATGGAATGTGTTTGTTTGTTTCGAAGGTTTATTTTAGTTTTGTTTATTTATTACCATAATTAGGTTTGGATTGCCATACTTAGTTTTGTATTGTACAAGGAGTATTTATACTAAAAAAATTTAAGCTGGGTGTCGAACGTCCTCATTTAATATAGTTTTGATGCAGCTTGTCCATGTGACACACATGTCACAAATGCAGCAGAAACATGGACAACGAATGCAATAGAGACTAGGAAAGTGAAGGCCATGGGAATGAAGTTTGTTAGGAGCATGTTAGCTGTCACAAGGAGAAACAAGGATGCCAAAGAATATTTTGGAATTGAAGTATGTATGAAAAAGACCGCAAGGGAGGCCAAGAAAGAAAGAGTTGGGAGGAGCAGATAACAGAAAGTGTTCAAGTGAGAGGAGACGAATAGAATAAATTAAAGAAGGAAGAGTGGTGGAAGGATAGAGGAAGATGGAGGCATTTTACTAAACCTGACCCGGCCACAGGCTGGAAACGATGATGATGCCCATGTGAAGAATGGCTCAAAATGCTAATTTGGGTGTTCCCACCTTGGGGTCACGAAATGTTGTTCAGAGGTGGCGCAGGTTTAAAATTAGTAGGATAAATACATATTAATATTTACATTGAAAATAAATAATTTAAAGCAACAAATTGTTATATAATTTAATCGTTTTGATGCATTTTTCTATTAATCAAATATAAGATAAGACAATTATTGGAAAAATAATGTTTATTAACTAGTAGGTTTTCCAATCCAAGTCTTATTTAATATTAAACTACACTCCTCAATAAATTTGGGTTTTTTACGAATGTTTTCTAAAATGTTTCTATTAATTTGTTTACTTCATGCAAATGTTTGGCTAACCTTGAATTTCACAAAACTTGATATAAACTATACATCCATTATTGTTTCCAACCTGTGGCCAGGGTCAGTTTTTTTATTCAAGCCATCTATTCTCCAATACCAGCTTGCTAGGCCTGCCGTAGCTTCATATGCCTTATAATCTAACTTAAAGACTAGGACACGCACAACATCCAGTCCCCAGGTGTTAATTCATCAATGATACATTTTTCAGCCATGCCGAGAATTGAACCGGGGACCTTTAACCCAGTAGACAAACACGTTATCAATTGAGCTAAGATGTCGGGCTATGATATAGGCCTAAACTGCTTTTTTTAAACAAAGGTCCCCATGAATAAGTGTTAGTAGAGAAATGTGAGCCTGTGTGTTATGCTTTACGCAATGCTTAAAGCAAGAAGCCAATTAAGATGAAACATCATCTTGAAACATGGCACATTGATTGCACCAGTAACCTAAATTTTAAAATTTTAAAAAAAACCTCTATAACAACCAATGTGATAAAAAAAAAGTATAGGCCCTACTTTGTTAAGTATAAAGTTCTTGAGAGAATCACTCGGTATAAAAAGACTCATTCAAAAGCCATGATAAACAATTGATCTCCATTCCAATTGTAGAAAGATTTCTGGTATAATTGGGGAAATAAATATTTGAAATAAATAATATTAGTGTGCATACCCGCCACAGTGGCATAGTTGGCTAATGCGCTAGTTTTGTGTTGAGCCAGACTGCCGAAGACACGGAGATCGAGGCTTGAATCTCGATCGGGTGAACTGGGGTGGTTTTTCCTAAATGGTTTTCCACTCTCCCTCCACACAAATATGAGTTCACTTCCTCTAAATTCAACCTTCCCAATCCCCAATCTATTAGTGTAACTAGTACTTAAGCATACAACCCGAACGGGTAGTAATACGCGGTGCTAACTATATTAGTGAGCATGATCACTGATCATTAATTAAATAAGAATGAATAATTGATTTAGGCCAATTTTTTAGCATCGTGTCTTACTATTTGTTGAGGTTATACACAAATGTAGACCTACTAATTATGCTAATGAGTTTGGGATGAGGAATGTTGAATTTAGAGAAAGTGTACCTGCATTTGTGTGTAAACTTTTACAGTCGGCCAGGATTTGAATTTCAATGTCTCCATCATCAGCAATCTAGTATATTGCGAGAGTGACATCTTGGATCATGCAGCCACCAAAGCAAATTTGCAAATTTGTTTTTTAATTGTGGAGAGGGTGCAATTTGTTTATTTTTAAATTGGAAGAGGGGTTTTTATGAGAGAGGGTGCAATTTGTTTATTTTTAAATTGGAAGAGGGGTTTTTATGAGAGAGGGTGTAATTTGTTTTTAAATTGAGGGTGTGGGGTACAAGGGGGATGGGGGGGGGTAAATCACATATGTTTTAGGTTAAATGCTATCTATACAAGGCCAAGTTTTGAAACTGTTGTAGGCCTACTGTGGGCAAAATGAATCTCATTCTTCAAACTTTCTCTTTAAAATCCTTAAGATCAAAGTACTCCATTTGGTATCTTGATATGATGTAAAATTATTGCTTACGAGGTGACATCACACATTTAGTACCATTCTGTGACACTAATTTTGTTTGGATAAATAATTTTAAATAATCATAAAATGTAAATTGTGAATCTATAAGCCTATTTGAACAAAAAAGTATTACTATATTACTAAACTTAAATATAAGCTTCAACTATATAGTCAAATAAGCTGTGTAATCAAAAGTTTTAGGGTGTCATTTGGAGGCTATATTTGGCCATTTAAGTGGATAAGCAGTAGCTGTATTTTGTAGAAAAGACCTTTTAAAAAATAAAAAATGTTCTTCCTATGAAAATTTAACTGTAGCTTAAAAGAACAAGAGAAGGGTGAATTTTAAGGAAGGGTAGGTATTAATGAGAGCATGGAGAGATAACGGAAACGTGCCCTTAATTATCAACGGACAACCCTTGTCCAGACAAAAATATCTTCAGCGTACACATTGAAGCCAAAGGTGGGTTGTCAGTAGAATATTCTCCAGCTATTGTTGCAGTATAGCTCAACCACATTATAGACTGAGTGAGTTATACCTTATTACATGGATTGGCAACGTTTTAGTAGTGTTGTTTCAAAGTAATAGTGCAAAGTCGCTCAGTGTGTCAACCAACCTAAGGCCAACCCAAATCTTTTATATTTGTATACTTGTTTTAACTAGTACAACTATTAAAACAGATTTAAGTTGATCCTGTAAAATATAAATGTAACAACATGTTTCTAAATCGAATACATCAAATAACTACTGTTTCTTGAATATTTAATATTTTAATATATATCAGATAGATCAGAATACAAAAGTTATAAAATGTGTTTTGCAAGAAATTAAGTTCTGAAGACATTATTTTGAAATTTTTTCATTGGACAAGGGTACCATTGAAAATCATTCCGTGTGCCACTCTTGGCCTGTGTGCAGTAGGTTGCCGACCCCTGCCTTAGTATATGATGTGTGTGCCATGGTGAATCAAACATGGCCCTTATTCTTAGGTGGTATGGCTTCTCATAGTGTTTGAATGTACACTGCGCTTACCTTGTCTATGGCACAGTTTATATTATAGAGCCATACTGTAATTGGTGTAGGTAGGACTGTTACCTGCTTTGGTGGCAGCACGGTTTAAGGTGTCACTATCACAATATATTGGTTGCCGATGACGGGGAAATCAGGATTCATATCCCGGTCGGGTGTAAAGAGGAGTGGTTTTCCCTAAATGGTTTTCTAATGTTCCTCCATTCAAATGCAAGTAGAACACTAAACTCAATCTTCCTCATCCTTATCACGTGCAAGTAGTAAGATGCGGTGCTAAAAAAAAGTAAGATTGCTTGCCGTCTTTTAGGGTAAACAGTGTGTACAGTTCTTCTGGGTGGCTAAAATTTGGCTAGCTCTAAAAGGACCTCCTAATCATATGAACCTGTTTCACCCCACAAATAACGCAGAGCTCATACAATATTGCTCGGAACAGGCATTGCATTGTGTTGCAATTTTCAGTAGCATTCTTTAGAAAACTGTGGAATTGAGACCAGGTAAACTATACTAACTTTTTTTTAAAACATCAAAATTGCAACATTATTTTAAAAATTAGGTAAACATTTCACCCACCCCAATTTCGCTGTTGTCATGTGAAGAATGCTGAAAACTGTGTTTCGATAAGAATTTTAGTTTGGCCATCATTATGTACCAGCTCTTAAGCTTCTTTTCTTAAAGAAACCTTCGAATGTAGATGTGGTGGAGCGAATTCTAACCATTACTAAGCGAGGCAGTGCTCCATGCTCCAAAACACCACTGCGCACCACCCTTGTTGTAGTTATGACCAACCATAAATATTACCCAATCACCAACTAACTTTTCTCTCACCCCAATTGTCTTTTTGGGAGTCGACCCCCCCACCCCGTCATCGGCAGTCTAATCTAACACGAGAGTAGAATGTTAGACCATATTGCCACCTAAGTAGGTAGCAATTTCTATATGTTTTTATCAATGGGGAAGCTTTTTTTTTTCCGAGGGTCGTTAAAATAAAAAGACCGTCCCTACAAGGGCCATATTATAAAATTCAAAGAAATTGTTTAAGCTATAAAGACATAAGTAGGTCCTACATATATTTTTGCAGGATTTATATAAGGTATGACCTTTTTCTTTTAGTTCTATCAGTTAATCACTTTGTTTACAGAGTATCCTCGTCTATCCAGTATAACTAGGACCAGGTGTCATCCAGATTAATTATACTCCAGATAAACCAGACATTAAAGGAAAAGGTGGGGGTGCCAGTCCTTGCTGCACACATCAGTACGCTGGGAAATTTGACTGAAGCAGACGTTTGTTGACATAACACAGTTTTAGCTCTGAACAAGTTACAGCATATTGAAAAAGTTCTGTACCATTGATTGCAATACAGTTTTATTTCAATATAGTAGGCTACTGTACTTACCCTAGAGCTACAGTATCATAATTAATTAATCTAAGCCTATTTGAAAGATTTTTTTAATAATTAATTTATTTGTCCCATAAAAATTTGTTACAGAAAAAAATATTTTTTTAAATGAAAATTTCAGTCCAGATAAACCAGAAATCGGATCAATGAAGGCCATATAGATGAGATTCCACTGTTAAGTTATTTATGTTGATGATAAATGTAAGAGGCTGGAAGGTCTGAGTTTCTGGGACCTTTGTGTTCACACTGTTGATTCTATCAAGAATGACAGTGTGAAGCTTTTAAAATAGTCCTCATTATTTCTAGCCAATCATATGGAGTTGATTGTTATAGATCTTAATATCACAAATAGAAATAGGCTACAAATTTCAACAAGTTAATCATCTCAATGTGTCGGACCAAAAAATTAAAAATTGACAAGTATTCTAGGTAAAACTAAATGGATCACCCCCTCTTCATGTCTCTTTAAATTAGTGTCCAAGATGCAGATATTACAAAGAGACAGCAAGAAGGGTAGGCTAGTACCAAACAAAGAGACTTAATTAGGCTAGTTTTTAAGCATCTCCAGGCCTACAGGTGTAGAGCTTTGCTTGTACAAATGATCCCAAATGAGCTTGAAATTAGATGTATTGTAAATGAACTATAAATCATAATAAGAAAATATATCTTGGTATAAAAAAAAATTAATGAAATTTTATTGTTTCCAAATATTTGTCATTAAGCTTATCATTTTAAGCTAATAGTTTATTAGACCAATGGATTAAAAATGCTGGTCACAAAATAAATCACACTTGAATGACATAAAAGAAATTCACTCATTCCTATTTTCTATAAATATACCATGTTTTAACATCATAATATGTATCAAATATGTTGAAAAGAAATGAAATCATTATTACCATTTCTTAACCTCTCAAACAATTGCAGAGTGTATTGAATATTAAATAATGTATATTCCGCAGTTTTTTTTTTTGTTTGTTTTTACCGCTTGCTCAATAATATACACTACTATCATTACGTTTCTTCATATTACATACTATGACGTAATCGCTTCGTAGTTGACGTTGTAGTTTTAGCACAATGTTGACAATTGACATCAATTTAATTACCTATAATTCAGTTTTTATTGGTTTCCCTAAAATGAAGTGAAATACAGGAATGAAGTAAAATTTTCACTAGTAGTGATATGAAATAGCCATTGCTCTATATAATGAACCTATGTCACATCCACATCCAGAACTATGAATATCGTTAGGAATAGCTGTGACCACCATATCAATATAAAATGTTTACACATTGGCTTTTAAAATTAATTTGATTTTTAGAAAATCTAAAAGTTAACATATTCATTAATA
>CABFWB010001104.1:173121-186910 GCA_902151455.1 Timema bartmani | reverse complement strand
ATTACAAAAAACCAATTTACAACGCCTCGCGCGAGGAAATTTAAACGAAGATCTTAGCCATAAGGCCGAGAAGCGATAACCTTTATAATAATTATCATCATATCACTTCATTGTAGGTACGTGTAGACAACATTTATAGGTACACCCTGGGCGAAGTTCTGTGTCAGCAGAGCAATGAATAGTCTACATTCAGTCAACCGATCTTAATGCCTTGTATCTCCGTGTAATATATGCCATACGATTAAAAGAAAACATTATTTTATAAATGTTATTAGATAAAATTAAATGACGATACATTAAATATATTCAATAAAATAATTTATTTGTAATTATTTTACAGTACAAGCCAAGTGTGTCAACCTCGGTGTAAAGTGCTCGCTTCAAGAGCCGATGTTCGTGGTTTAAAACCCAGCAGGCGTCGCCGTTTTGTTTTCTTGAACGATAAAAATCCATAGCTTAAAAATATCCTTCTTAGGGGAAGTAAATCCGTTGGCCCCAAGTCGATTGTGGGATGTAAAATAACCTTGGCGGTAAGTTAAAATACATTTACTAGCAAAGTTGGAATGACTTTTCACGCTCGCTTATATAGATTCAGTGTGGAAGGCAATGAGGAACCATCACATTTTTTGAACTCCCCTAGCACATGCGATTGCAACCAGATGGTGCAGGCAGCACTAGCTGGCCGTAGGTCTGAGTTCATGCTTCCATCTCTGTATGAATATAAGTCACATAAGACTAACATGCAGTTTGTTGAATTAAGAAAAAAACAAATAAATTATGTTCTTATATTATACAAACTCCACACTTAGGATATAGCATGGATGTTTTTACTTTCTCACTATTTTCAGGTACCAGTGTGGAAAGTATTATGATCGTTAAAAATCTATCTCAAGATTTTGTTGAATGTTGAAGTTTCATGACCCCCCGAATCTAAAAAAGTGTTGTTTTTTTAATTTCCGTTTGTCTGGCTGTCTGTCTGTACCTTGGACTAGAGCCTAAACTATTTTACCGATCGGGATAAAACTTGGTATCTAGGGTTTTCATAGGGTTGCCCCAAGGGGTTTTTGGAATTGGATATCTACCCCTAAAATTAGGGGTAGTGTACTGAGGGGCAAAAAGATAAACAGTCAATTTTCTCAAAATCGGCACTAACGATTTTGATTATATCTCATTTTTAAACACTTTAAATATTACAAACAAAATGGCTACTCTCAATATTTCAGCAAAATGACTTTAAGGGCTCCGGTATGATGAATAAATTATAATTTTTTATCATATCTCCGAAATTATTTGATATGAAACTACTGATCATTGCAAATATGTATATCTATGTATAATACAAATATTTTATATGAAAAATGTTTTTATAAAACCAATAATTTTATATCTATACGCGAATATATATATTTTTTTAATTTTTCGAACACTAAAGGTAAAGTATTGTGACCGTTAAAAAAATCTAACCTAAAATGTCGATGGATGTCAATGTCTCATGACACCCCAAACCCAAAAAAATGGTCTTTAAAATGCCGTCTGTCTGTGTGTCTGTTTAAACTTAAAATTAAGACTAGTTTAATAAAGGGCGAATAAGAAAAAAATCGATTTTCTCAAAATTCGCTTTAACGATTTTGATTAAGATTCGTATCTAGGATTAATTCTAATCACACCACAATCCCCAAATGAGCTGCTTTCAACAGCCTTGTATACAGATTACTTCATATCCCTTTAAATAAAAAGAATTTAAAAAATGAACTGAATATCCTCAAACAACTAGCTGTTTCTAATGGTTAATCCCATTCATTAGTTTACCGAATTCTTCAAAAACAAAAATCACAACTCAACAACAAATCCACTCTCAATAATTCTAATGATAGCTCAGAAAGTAATACCAGATGGATCAAATTCAACTACACTGAAAGTGAAGTTAACAGAATCACAAATATTTTCAAAAAACCTAAATTAAAGATTGCCTTCAGCACTAATAACAACATTAAAAAAATACATCAAAAATTCTAATTTAAACAAAACCAACCAATATGAGAAAAGTGGCATATATCAACTCATCTGTGGATGTAATAGTTTATATATTGGAAAATCTGGCCGAAATTATTCAACTAGGTTCTCTGAACATGTCAGTGATTTTAAATATAATAGAAACAAATCTAAATTCTCTGATCATCTCAAATAGTCCGGACATCAACCGACCCAATGAAAGATATTATGAAACTAATTTATATCACCTCAAAATGCACAACTATGAACACAGCTGAAAATATCATTATTCAAACTGCTCTACTAAATAACAAAAAAGTATTAAATGAACAAACAAATTTCGAAAATCAGATACACATTGATACCATCAGAAAACTTCCTCAACATAAAAAAAACTAAAGCCTATCTGCACCCGCCCCTCCTTCCATAGTAGTAAATAACCTGTTCGGGCCAGTTTCGAGAAGACTTGTACCCTATATTCATTTCCTTTCTTGTCATTCTATTTTTATATTTTACAATATGTTCTAAAATCTATCTATCTATCTCTCCCATATTAACTGTGTATACAATATTAACCTCGGTATATAACATCTTTGACTTTTTAATTCAATCATTCTAGAACGATTCTTCTCACTTTGTATATACAAGTTAATTTTAATTTCAACTCAGTTTTCTCTCTAAAACAACTTGGGACACTCAACCACACACCTTCCATTAGTTCTTTATATTACACTTATGAACCTTCATCAAACTTTCAGGTTATATCACATTGGCTAACGCGGTGTGGTTCATTAATAATTTTGTTTGGTGTTGTTCTTTTTTCATTAAACCTGATGATGTTGCCATTGGAGCATTTAAACATGTAGAAGCTAAAAACGTTGCAGGGATTTCAGCAAAATCCAAGGAACAGGGCGACTCAGTTAGGGAAAGTATTCAATTTTTACATACATTTTTCATTTCTTTATAAAAAAATATTTTTATAAATAATTTTGTTAAATTCCTAATAAAACACAAGACAAGTAATAAATGCATGTTTGCATCATCTTATCATATCACTGTTTTAGTGAAATCTGACTCAAAGTCCACATTTTTAATATGTTTCAAACTTTTTAGATGTTTGTTAAAACTTCAATGAATGTATTATATATGTCATCCCAAGAGATAATAAATTGTAATGATATTTACCAAAAACTTTTTCATTCATAATTCAACGTATAATGACTATATTATTGTTATATTACATCATATATATCCATGTTTTGTTATGCTAAATTAACACAATTGTCAACTTTATCAAAAATTGAATTCTATTAGTAATAATCTTAATAGTGCCTTACAAACCATTAAAATGATTTTCAATAATTTCTATATTGTTACTCGCCTCGGTGGCGTAGTTGGCTAACCCGTTAGTTTCATGTTGAGTTTGACTGCTGAGGACGGGGAGATCGAGGTTCAAATCTCGGTCGGGTGAATTGGGGTGATTTTTTCTGAATGGTTTTCCACCCTCCCTCCACGAAAATACGGATTCACTTCCTCTAAATTCAACCATCCCAATTGCTAATCTATTAGTGCAATTAGTACTTAAGCGTGTAAACCAAATGGGTAGTAAGATGCAGTGCTAAAATAAAAAAAATCATCCCTTCTGACGAATCTGATTTTATACTATTAGGAAATTTTAACTGCAATATTATTGAACATAAGGATTTTTATGTTAGAATTAATGAGCAAATATAGTTTGAAACCCATTCTGAAGTCTGACGAGTCAACGACAAAAAACGATATGAAGATAGATGTCATTCTCAGTAATTTTGACAATACCAGATTTGGAGTGTACGAAAGTTGTTTTTCAGACCATAAACTAATTTACTGAGAATTTATAAATTAGTTTCCCGACTCTATGATTGCTTTATTATCTATAAATACATACATCTAGATTATTTATGTTCTTAAAATTAGAGGTCAAATCTTCTGTCCTGTTTTCAAGTTTAACTACTCAATATTAATTTGATTTTAACTTTATACAAGCAACAAATAATAGTCAAAAAACTCATATTCACAATAATTCATATTACACTATCATATTTTTTTTATTAGTTTCTTAGATTTCTTTTTATTCCTCTCCATTCATCTTTAGTAAATAAATTTTTCATAAATTGGAACATGTAAGGCAGATCCCAGTTTCCAAGCTTACAACAAATGACTCAAATTTTATTTTATTAATGTCTTTGAAATATGAAATTGTTTGAAATGCACTTTGGTGTTTGGCACTTGAATGTTTTTATATCAGTGCATATCATTTTATTCATGTTATTATGTGGAGTGTTGATGCTACAATATACATTATTCCGTTCAGAAACCTTACGAGTTTTTAGTAAATGTATCTTTACTTTAAGATAAAAAGAGAGAGAAAATCTGTGTGGTGCGTTGTGATATTTATTTTAATTAGTTTGTCAAATATTTATTTATTTTGTACCACGTTCTACTACCCGTTCGGATTAGACGCTTGTGTACTAATTACGATAAAGGGTTAGGAATTGGGAAGGTTGAATTGAGAGAAAGTGAAACCCGTTTGCTTGGAAGGAGAGTGGAAAACCATTTAGGAAAAACCACCCCCAGTTCACCCGAGTGGGATTTGAATCTAGATCTCCCCATCCTCGGCAGGCTCGCTCAACACTAAACTAGCGCGTCAGCTAACTATGCCACTGAGGTGGGTTCTTTGGTAATCAAATTTTTAAACGTTTCCTGATTAAATCGTAAATATTTTTGACATGATTAGCACTCCTTTTTTTTAATGACATTTACTGTACAAACCTTGTAGAAAATGCAATGTAGTGTAAAAAAAACAAATTTTATTAAAGGTAATGTCAGTTTTTGTTATAATAAATATCGCAGTGTAATAGCCTACTATGATACCTGTGCACTCTGCGTCAATATTATATGTCGTACAAAGTGTATTATCTATTTTCTCAGTTGGGTTTGTCAGGTAATTTCACGAATATTAAATTTGATCAGCCCTTACCCTCCCCTTAAAACCTACCCCGTTCTCTCCACCCCCATCCCTTATTTATGACTGTACCGCATCTCTTAGTTACCTAAGTGGAGCAAGTTGTATGCAAATTACGGATATGATGGTGTCATACACACACTCTGATGTAGCCACAAAGTCACTCCCACCCCCACAAAAACTCTTCCTTTAACTTGTCAATCACTCACATCCCCAAACATACACCCCTTAAATGCAACTCTCCTCTCCTACCCATTTCATTATCAAGTAAACTTTAGGCAAGCTGTCGGTCGATTGCCCCCTTCACTTGACTTTTGCAAAAAAATAATAAAAACGTATTTTTTTTAGGGAGGGGTGGGTAAGTTTGGGTATGAGGAAGGAAGGGGGTTCAGGGTACTACATTCGTGGAGAGAGATTAATGAGCAAGTTGCTCTCCATGACGATATTTACTTAATCTATTTCCAGAGTTTTTTTGACAGATGGCAGAATGATTTGTGTTTGCGGAACTTTTTTGGTTGTGACCCTTTTGTTTTTAATTTCGGTATCTATTTTTGTTTACAATTTTCACTTTTGATTGCAAATAAATAGTAACAAATATATATAACATTTTGTTACAAATTGATCCAAATTAATCTTGCCATTGGGAAAATATGAATTACACTTAACATATCGGCAATATTTTTTTTAAAGGAATTCATACTGGTTCAAGCCCAAACAGGAAAATAAAATCTTTTAATTTTTAAATAAGGAATAAGAGTTTTCTGATTGGGATGTTGTTTATTGTTCACTTTTTAAAGACAAAGAAAATATTTGAATATTAATTACAAACTAACTTAACCTAGTACACCCACAACTATCTACAAAATATTTACTGATTGTATGGGACAAATAATTATTTGTAAATATATTTGTCTGTGTTTCGTAAGTTCAAACGAAATCTTTGTCGTCAACTAAATTGTTCAATGGAATAAAACCTCTGTTTAGTTAATATTAGTGTTATCTGGCTCAAATTTTATAAAAACAAGTGGAAAATTACAGCGATGGTTGCAGATTGTCATACTGAAATGTGTTCGAAACTTCTTACTGGGAAATGTTCAATAGAACGAGGCCTCACAAGACTTGGTTGTTTAAGGTTTAATCGTCAAAGGCTATTAACTTTCTATATATTTTGAGCTGTTTGTGTTTAATTTTAAGAACAACGTGTTTCATCCCATTCACACCACGATTATAAATGTTATAGTACCCCTCTTCCAGATCTCTACTACGTTTATCACACATCTAACAGTTTAGGGAGGTGAAACCGGAAATGTTAAACCTTAACAAACTATATAAATACAAATAGAAATATTTTATTTTATGATTTACAACCATAAAAAAAATCAGGGTTTCCATGATGATGTAAGCTAATAATAAAAAGATGGATACTCACTAGAAAATTAGGGTTTTTGATGAAAGCTACTATTCTTGGAGACGTTCTGGACTCATACCCTTTAAAATGAGTTGTCGTTTGTCAAAGTCGGTTATGCTGTTTTCTCTTAGTCTCAGTTGTCATAAATGGGCTTATCAAACAATATAAAGAGAGCTATAGATAGAAAGAGATTGAGAGATTGGGAGAATGCAAGAGTGAGTTGATGAGTATTTAATTGTGTAAGTGTGTGAGTGTGTGTGAGATTGAGATTGGTAGTGTTAGAAAGTGAGTGTTAAAGATTGAAAAGGTACGAGTGATAATGAGAGAGAGAGAGAGTGTGTAAAAGAGATAGGGTGTGAAAGTGTATGTGTGAAGGAAAGTGTGAGATAGAGAGAGTGTGAATGATAAAATAAGAAAGATCATATGGGAGAGAGATCGTGTGTTTGAAAGAGAGTGTATGATAAAGAGAGTTTGTGTTATAGAATGTGTGGGAAAGAGAGTCTGTGTGATAGAAAATCGGTGTGAAAGATAGTGTGTGGGTGTGGGAAATTATCTGTGTAGGAGGGATAGAAAATGTTTGTAAAAGAATGTGTGAACAATTTATGTGAGAGAATGTGTGTGAGAAAGATTGTGTGTGTGAAAAAGTATGTGTATGAGATATTGTGTGAGAAAGTATGTTTATTAGAGAGGGTGTGAGAGAGAGAGAGAGAAAGAGGATTGTTTGAAAAATACACAAATAGCTGCCATAATTTTTCTATTTGTTACACCAAACGACAAAAGTAAGAGTTGCGAATCTTTTTATTTGTCCCACCAAATGACTAAAGTAGGCGTTGCGACACTGTTTCACCAAACCACTAAAGTAAATGTTTAGTTGGTATTATTTGTAAAAAGAGAAAAATATTTTATTAATATATATATATATATATATATATTCTCATGCACAAATTAAGGTTTATATTGTGATGCAAGTAAAGAATGAAAAGCTGAGAATTCTCTCTAACGAAAATCATTGAAAACTACTTTTTCTCGGTAATCTTGTACCCCTAACCTTTAAAATGAGAAGTTGTTTGTCAAAATCTCTTCAGCCATTTCCTTGTAATGTCTATAACCGTAAACGGACGTATACAATTATATTTAAGATTAGATTATATCAGTTCATGAGTTACAAATTTGTTTAATACAGTCTAAAACTATAAATAAAACCCCAA
The DNA here is from genome assembly GCA_902151455.1 of Timema bartmani. NCBI lineage: Eukaryota > Metazoa > Arthropoda > Insecta > Phasmatodea > Timematidae > Timema > Timema bartmani. The sequence continues at coordinate 179,298 of CABFWB010001104.1, read as the reverse complement.
CTGCCAAATATATTATTAAGTAAATAGAAATAATATATAGGATGAATAAAAATCAATTACATTATTATTCTATAGCATTAGGAACTTGAAAGTTCATTGCCAAACTTATAAAAGTACGCCACCTTTCCCTATCTTGATCACGTTCTCTCCAGTCCACCTCATTACACCCTATATCTCTTTCAGGTCCATTTTAATGTTTTTCTCCCATCTGCATCTAGGTCTTCCCAATGGTGTCTTTTCATTGTGTTGCGAGTCAATATCTTAAACATGGCTCTAAATTCTCCCATTTGCTCTGAATATCGTGCTCACCATAATACGATACTTTATTATCTTAACAAAGTCTCATAATGAATACAGGATATGTAACTCAAGATTATGTAACCTACTCCACTCCCCACTCTCTTTGGACCAAATATCTTAGTAAGAACCTTGTTTTAAAACACTCTAAGTTTGTTTTCATCCCGCAAGATGAGAGAACATGTTTCACACCCATCGAGAACAACAGCCGGTAAAACTATTGTTTTGTGTGTATTGCTGTGAGTTTTACATTCCTGGACAGCAGGCGAGACAAACCTCATCTAGCCCACTCACTTTCGTGGCCAGCCTGTATAGGACCGTAATGGCTTCGCAAATTAAATGAGGTCGACACGGAATGAATGTTTATTTGTCCAATCTATAGTTTTGTAGTGTAGTGGCTACGTTGTTGGTTAAAATCATAAAACTTCATTTATTTGAATTCATATATAATATTATTCACTTGCACCAGTAGTAGTATGTAGTGTGTTAAATTAATTAACAAAATCATATATTTAAATTACTATTTATTATATTGGTTGTTTTCTAATATTTCAATCGATACACGTCACGTGTTGTGGTTAGTGTGAGAGTGACCGTCGACAGATTTAAGATAAATTCACAATATTAATTGTTTTAGCTGTGATGTAATATAACTACTACTATTAGCTATCACGCCTGATTCTTATTTATTATAATAATTAGATACGCGGTGACTAACCGAGTGGCTAACGCGAGGTGTCGTTAAATTATTTACAAAAACATGAACCTCCACAGCTGACCCGGGAGCGTCCTTGGCCTAAGACCGGCGAGACAAGAGTAACAAGTCTTCTTATCGACTCAACTGATTTGTGTTTTTTTAATATCAAGAAAACACTCCCATTGGTCCTCAAGATCCAACATAGACGAAGTATACTTACTTTCTACAGGACCGTTAGCGTGGTCTAAGACAAGAGAAGAAATCCACCCCCCTTAACAGCTTTTTGGAAGCTATTGTTGGACTGCCTGCGACTCTCGCAATAGTTCTTAATACTTGGCTAGCAGGTTATTAACCTGGCATTACCTCGTTACTGTCTACAAGGTTGATAAAAACATCTTATTTTCTAACGTGTTAATGAAGAATTGCAACAATGCATTTTATAAAATGTTCTACCATGTTCTTACTTTTTATCGTTCACTAATGTTTTTCATATCTGTGTAAGTATCGGCAGAGTTAGCCCAGTGCTAGCGTGCTTGGCACTCTCAGGAGGCCTTAGTTCAAATCTCAATGGTTGCAGCAATCATTGCATTTTTCCTCTCTTTTACTAGACAAAATGACTAAATAAGTAAATAACTTAGGTTTGGCCCGCTTCAACGGCCACACGGTCTAAGACTTTAAGGTGTCACTCTAGCAATCAACATCTTTCGGTGGCGGGTGGATCGGGATACACACCCCTTTCAAGTATATTGAGTGTCTCTATTCTTTAATGGTCTCCAACTTTTCATCCATACAAATAGAGCTACTTGTCCAATAAGTTATACCTAACTCATCCCTAGCTCAGGAGTTTTGTAAGTATACATGCGTACAACTCAAATGGCTACTAAGACGTGTTGGGGGGGTGGGGGGATGGGGCTTGAACTTACGTCTTCTAGACCAGTGGTAGGTATGCGAAGACATACTAGAAGATGGGAAAATTTGAACATTTATATATACATCTGTAGGCTACGTACATACAAATGTACGTATATATGTATATATATTATTCCAGATAAGCCTTGAATAATCAGGGTCAGATTTAGGTTAAGACATAAGAGACCAGGACGTAAAGACATGCAATCAGGGAGTACTTTTGTTATTCTCTCCTCTTGCCCCTAGAAGTATAGAAAACTTATACTATGCACAAATATCTTTGGAGGTACAAAGTTGATGATACATTATATTTGGGGGTACGTGAAAAAAATAGTTTTAATATCACCGTTATATACCTATAATAAGCTTTCAGAACTGCCCAGTTACACAAGAGAGTTGAAACTACATTCCCAACGAGCCAAAACATATATAAATCAACGAGAATGACAAATACAATTATAGTAAAAATAAACTACGTTATAATTAGATGAATTTTTACACAGTAAGTGCAAAAGAGTTTCATTTTACAAAGTGTCACAAATTATCTCGTTAAACATTTTTGAGTTCGTTAGAATCAAACATGGCACACACCCCACCGTATATTCCCGATTCACTGACGTAGATATTCACTATTCATTTCATATTCCCTTTTGCACTAGCGAAACAGCAAAAACAAAAGAAAGCAAAAAATCACCCTTCTAATGTACTGTACAACGTAAATAGAAAGGCACAGTAGCTTTATGCAGCTTTTGTAATGTTATCTATTTGTTTTTGTAGAGTAAAGTTATTTACATGATTTATGCCAGCTCAGAATTATTGTTTGGTACGTTTATGGTGTTGATAAAAGCTATGCTGGAAAGTTGATCGTTAATTAAAAAAAAAAGGTCGTTTACACACCCGCATTATTGGGAGCTTGCCTAATTAAGATGTACGGTAAAGCAAATATAAAAATGATGTCAAAAAGTTTATACATACACCAATAGAAGAAATGGAATGGACTTTTAGAAATATATAGATTTGTTTGCAGTGAAATTTTTTTTTTATTTAGTTTTGAATATTTACCTCTTATCACAAAATGGTCGTACAATAGCTGATTTTATTACATCTTCTACCTACATTCTTTGATTGAAAGATTTAATTTCCTATTTTGGGAAATATTTATTGTTGGAATGTTATCATTAATTTGCATTTAGTGAGGTTACATTGAGCTATAATTGAAACTATTCGATATGCTAGCCTATAGATTAATAAAATGAATTTAACCTAAACATGTTGTTGTGCTTAAAATACATTTTGCAAACTATGAATAAAGTATATTTTCTATAACTTGTGTCTAGTATAATATTTTATCTCATGAACGTTAAGTTCATCTGGGATGATTTACCAGTAACTACACCTAATTTCATTGCTGAGGGAACTGCGTGCTTACAATTGAGAAACAGCGTTGTCATTTTTTATTTTCCGTTATCAGTCTTCCTTCGAATGTATATCAAATTTGGCAATGCTGGGCTGTCATTGTTGCCAGTAGTTGGTGGTTCCTCCTCCAGCACAGTCGTGAAGTGACAGTAGTCTAAGTCTCGTGTTCCAAATAACTAGCTCAAAACATTAAATAAATAAACACTCATATTTTATTAGTACTTTGTGTGGAAACTATTTGTTATTGATCACGTTAAGATTTTGTGTGTATCTGTATGTGTTGATTGTATGTTTTGTATTTTTGCCGTAAGGTTGTGAAATTATAGTTTCATGTGCATATTAATATATTTATTTAAATAATAGTGTATTGTTAACAGTTAAAATATAACACAAATTATAGAATCTCCGACTTGTTACAAAAAATTACATTCCAAGAGGAAAATATTAAGTACAATAAAGAAAGGGCAATGGTGTTAAGACGGAACTTGTTGAGTAAATCAAGCGGCAATGCAGACTGCAGAAGCTACAGGTGTGTTTTATAAATTAGTAATCTCTACTAAACAAGAATTCAAAACTAAGGGAACTGAAACAAATAAAGAAAGGAAATAACTGCACTCAAATGAAGCGTTTTTATAAATATGACACTTTTACTCAAGCAGCAATTTGCGGAAAGGTACATTCACTTTACTGTAACAATGAATTACCTAACCTAAAGAAAAGATTTGATTTTCTGATTAAGATCAAGTAAGAATGTAATTTATAGCATTTAGTATAAAATGCTTTTTGTAATATATTTGTTTGTATATAAATTAAGAAGAAAAAACTTTATACATAAAATAGTTTTAAGCATAATTACGTGGGGAATAGAAAAAGTTAATAAACTGCAATTGTGAAAAAAATTCTATTGTTGAAATAGTTAATGTTTCTAGAAAAGGCTGTACACCGATAGGACATGTTTTTGCCTGTCAATTGAACCCTCCAACCTCCCCATGCCACATTGTTTACAATGAGGGATTTCCAAGTAAACCCTCACCCCTCACTTCTCAACAACCAAAAGCTAGATGGTTTGGCAATCGGTAACAGAGAGAGAGCGAAGATAAGTCTTTTCTCCATAAGACCTGCAGTTCCCTCAGCTCTGAAATTAGGTGTAGAAGGTTGTGGCTCAAATCCCAGACGAGTGTACGTAAAACCTTTTTCCTACATTATTCTCAAGTCTCCCTCTAAACAAATATGGGTACACTTACTCAAAATATCATTTTTTTCAATCCTACCCCATAATGTTTAGTTACATGAGTAGAAAGACGTGCATCACACACACGCACACACATACATATATAATAAAACACACCATTCTCTATGGTAAAAAAAAGCCTCCATGCTGTGAGCCAGCAAGCGAGCTATACTGACCCAGCGGCCGCCCTGTTAACGATGATGGTGCCAACATTTGCGGATAGAGGGTGTCATGTGGTCAGCACAACGAGCTCACTGGCCGCTAACCTCAGTTTTCTAAAGCAGATACGCTACTTCTTTATTCAAGTAGCTCCTCATTGGTTCCCATGAGGCTGAGTTTGACTCCGTTCCAGACCCTCTAATTTTCATTTACATTGAAACTATCGTAAATTGTATAGAATTGTGCTAAGATTACTTATTTATAAAACACAGATGCTTCAGTCTAACACATTCCTGACATTCATTAATCGACTAATGTACGTTTGCGAGGAATGACATCAATTTTACTGAGACCATCTTTAATTATGTGTACAAGAAATTCTGTGGTATCTTATCCTCATATTTATTATTATTATTATTATTATTACTACTATTATTATTATTATTACTACTACTACTATTATTATTATTATTATTATTATTATTATTATTATTATTATTATTATTATTAGCACCGTGTCTTACTACCCGTTCGGGTTATAAGCACTTACGCTAATATGCAATGGTAGGGTGATTGTGAGATGAAATGGAGGAACTACAGTTTAACGTGGGATCCGAACCACGGTGGAGGTCTGGCATTTCACACATTCACAAGTTGTGATTAATACACGTCTTGTCAGAGTTTATTGTTACTGATTTTATAATTATGACTACTATTATTACAATTATTATTAATATTTAAGGGTGACTTAACCTAAATATCAGGTTCACCAATCGGTCATGGCAACCTTTTGCAGGGAGCATAAATTTAGGTAAAAATACGTTCATTTTTTCAAAAAATACTCAGATGAACAAATTGATACAAGTACATAACATTCTTTTACTACTTTTTACTACCCGTCTGGGCTATCCACATTTAACTAAACTGATGGAGTTGTGATAGGGAAGGTCAACTTTACATGAAATGTATTTATATTTGCGTATGGGAAAAGTGGGAAACTATTTAGCAGAAATACACCCTTGGTACACCAGACTGGGATTCATAGCCCATCCTCCCCGTCACTTGCTAACCAAACAAGACTAAATAACGTTCAGTCTACAAACTCAGATTTAGGTAAGTTTAGTATAAATAGAACTTCTTTACTTTAATCTTCGTACAAATGAACATGTATGATGGATAAAAACCTTATTAGATCTACTTTTACGTATTCATAGTTCAAGTCATGCTATCTGCCACTATTGCATTTGATATACATTATCAATACCAATAAAATGAGTATAGTAATATAATAAAACGAAATAAACGTTGGCAGAAAATAATAAGTTCATGTTTTCTAAAAGATCCTACAAATGTCCATTCTTAAGAAAATCTAAGTATAGAAAGACGATGCCACCCATATTAGTGTGACTCTGTTAGATTAACTGCTGATGAAAATGTTGACACAGACAAATAGTAATTGAATAAGTTG
>CABFWB010001104.1:148756-173005 GCA_902151455.1 Timema bartmani | reverse complement strand
TTTGAAAAAAAAAAAAAAAAAACCACGACTTGGTTAAACCACACATGGTTGAGGTATTCCAGTCGCGTAACAGGAGCAAACAAGGTTAGGGTACGAGGGGTGGTAAATAAGAGATCATATATATTGCCTGACTTCATTTCAGTTTGTGCGTCCGATGATCAATAAGGTCCAAAATAGAGCTGTACGCTTCATCGTAGACGCCGTGGAAGGGCGAGAAAAGGAAGAAACAGCCACTTGCGTACCGAGATTTCACTCAGACCAGTATATTAGTTTATTTCAGACCAGCATTAAAAGGGCCTTACATGTTGATGATAAGTTACTGAAAAATAGGAAACTAATCCCAAACAATCTCTCCCTAATAACATTTTGATTAAATGTAGTTGAATTATCAAAAACATAATTGAAAATACAAACATTAATGCTAATAAAATAAAAGAGTTAATATTATAATACTTACATAAATAATCTTTGCGATATATATTATTACTAAAGAAAAAATAAGTAAAACAAGTCTCATAAACATGATTGTTATTCAATCACTTAATAAAGTTATTACAATTTTAAAACAATTAATTAAATTAATTGACATTCAATTGAATCGATGTATCAAATGAAATTATAGCATTAATGTAAAACAATTAATTAAATTAATTTACATTCAATTGAATCGATGTATCAAATGAAATTATAGCATTAATGTAGAGAGGGGATGATAAATATACCCCCTGTATCTCCAGTTGAGATTCTGACGTAGACTTCTCGATTACCAGCGATAGAGTCCATTGAGATTTACAATAGTTTTAAATAAGTTCCACGAAAATATGAGGAATAATAGGAGGACTGGACTGCTCTTGTTCTAATTAATATTAATTAGAGTCTCTACAGTGATTTTTAATCACAAATATTGGACTTATGTTTATTTTGAGTACATTATCCGTTAAGGGATTCTAATCATGACAGCTCGACAAAAGAAAGTTTCATATCAAGAATACCGAGAAATAACGGAAATCGATCAAACTATGATTTACTAGTAAAAATATACAGAAACACTGGATTCATCCATAAGTTCCGAAAATACAGAAAATGTTGCTAGCTCGATTTGGTGGCCGCATAGTCTAAGACGTCAATCTCACAATAAATCAGACTGCGGATGACGAGTAGATCGGAGTTTGATCCCAATTGGGTGTACTAAGGGTGGTTTTCTTAAATGGTTTCCGAATCGCTATCTCCAAACATATGCGGGTACATTTACTCTGAATATAACCTTTATAATTCCTAGCCAATTATCTTAGTTTGTACATAAGCTTATAGCCTGAACGTTTAGTAATACTTGGTGCTAATTAAAGAGTTTGTTTATTATATGATTCACATGTAATCTAAGCAAAGGGCGATCATCGATGGAGTCAACACCTAAAAGGAGCTAAGAGTCATTAGTAGTCTATATGTCATTAGTAGTCTATATGTCATTAGTAGTCTATATGTCATTAGTAGTCTATATGCCATTAGTAGTATATATGTCATTAGTAGTCTATATGTCATTAGTAGTATATATGTCATTAGTAGTCTATATGTCATTAGTAGTCTATATGCTTGAATTCTACACGAAGACAAATCTTTAACAAAACTGGTTACTAAGCTACCAGGGTCTTTCAGAGGGATATGATCAATTAATACTGATGATTAATGACAAAATTTTACCAACCAATTTCGAGGCCGGGACTATAAGAGACGTTTGTAGATTTTCTGGACAATTTTAACTTTTCAAAATTGTGATATTTGGTTTCCTTTAATGCTGTGATGAAAATAGTCTTAAGGAAAATGCGGGCGAAGAGAGGGGAGAATAATATATATATATAATAAGAAAAACTTCCCAAAATTATACTAAAACTTCTTAATTAAGCTAAACAACTTTCAGTAACTTATATATTATTTAGACCAATAACTATTTAATATGCTCAGTAGATAGATGAAAATTGCACTCTATTCGAGCCTGGTACCACTGGGTCATGTTATTTAACAATGGGTTTCTATCTGAGAAAATGACTTACCCTTGTTCTACAACAATACCAACAATTAATTTAACTAGATACGCGTATAGAGTAACATACAAATAAAGTGTACAACGCGTTAATTGAAAGGAAAAAAATAAGAAATATTGATATTGTATCATTTTACGTTTCCTTATTCATCCAAAATCCTACTTATAAACGTTTTTGCTAGTTAAAATGTTAATCCTTCAAGCACGATTTAAATTAAATAATATTCGTTTTACAAGCTAAAATGAACTAAGTTAATTTTTGGCACCACGTCTTACTACCCATTCGGCTTATACACTTATGTACTAATTACGCAAATGGGTTAAGGGATTAGGGAGGTTATATTTAAAGAAAGTGTACTTACATTTGCGTGGAGGGGGTGTGGGAAACCATGTTAGAAAAACAACCTCAGTACACCCGACAAAGATTCAAACTTCTATCTCCCCGTCATGGGCCGTCTAGTAAACTGGCGGGAGTAGTGCATTAGACCTTGTGGCTACGTGTAACTATGATAATTCTTTAATAGTTTATTTTATAAAGAAAATAAATGGTACGGAACTCCACACGAACTTTCTCGCTTTAATTTTTAGAAATGGATATATTTACTCAAAATTATTAATATAATATATACTAGCAAACCCGAGAACCAATTGCGCTAGACATTTTATATTAATGGTTTTAAATTTCATAATTTTATTTTTAAATAATTAACGTCTTCATTTGTATATTAGAATCAATACAAAATATTTATATTGGGTCCCCAAGGGTCAACACAACGTATTAAAATTTTGTCTTCCAGTTAAAGTTTTCTTCATTTTACTGGGGAATATCATATGGTTATTGCGTTGCTATTAAATTTCTCTTTTATAAATTTTGATCAATTAAATAGGTAATTATTTACTATTGAGTTTAAAATGAGAGAGATAGAATCATTATAGCCGATTTTGAGAAAATGGATTTTTTATCTTCTCACCATTTAGTAAACTGCTATTAATTTTAGGGTTGGACTGACAGTGTTGCAAAAACCACTTTTTAGAGTTCGGGGGTCATGAAACGTCGGCATCCATCAACATCTCGGGCCAGATTTTTCTGACGGTCGTAATAATTTACTTTAAAGTGTTGGCAAAGTTAAAAGAAATATATATTTGTGTATAGATTGAAAACTTTTGGTTTTGTAAAAATATATTTCAAGTAAAAGATATTTATTATGAATAGATCCACTTCTAAGCAATGATAAGTAATTTCATATCTCAAAAACTTACGGAGATAAAATTAAAAATTAGAATTTACACATCAGACCGAATTCTTAAATTAATTTTAACGAAAAGTTTAGGGTAGACACTTGGTCTCTAATATTGATCAAAGCTTAGAAATGAAATCTAATCAAAATCGTTTAAGCTTATTTTGATATAATCGATTTTTTCTCTTTCCACCCTTAAGGAAACAACTCTTAATTTTAGGGTTGGATATCTAATTCCAAAACTTCCTTGGGATAAACCTAAAACCCTATATACCAGGTTTTAGACCAATCAGTAAATTAGTTTAGGCTCTAGCCCCAGGTAGAGACTAACAAGCCGATGGACAAACAAACAAACAGCATTGCGAAATCACTTTTTAGGGTTCGGGGGTCATGAGACGGTGAGATCCATCAAAATCTCGAGTTCAATTTTTTTTACGATCACAAAACTGTAAGGTAGCAAGAAACCAAAATATTGATATTGGGTCTCGATGGGTCAACACTTCGTATTAAAATGTAGACTTCCGGTTTAAAATTTTCGACATTTTATTAGTGATTGCACACCTATGGTTATTGAATTTCTATTAAATTCCTCATTTATAAATTTTTACCTAATTAATAATAATTTTTAATCTAAAATGATAGAGATAGATCATTGTTGTACAAACATTTCTCTTAAGAGGTTGAAAGAAAGATAACATACACTTTTTGAAAGACATACTTATTTCTTACTCTATGGCATTAGAGAATTATTGCGTTAAAACTTAAGGAGTATCTCTTTACAACTAAAGCTCCCAAAATTGTATAAATATATTTGCCAATATCTCAGAAACTGTTGGTTTTATAAAAATATATTTCATATAAAAGTTTTTTATTTTTAATAGTACTACAATTTTGCAATGATAAGTTATCTAGTATCTCAAATAGTTACGGAGATACGGAAATTTCTGCTTCTGTAAAGTACCCTAAAAGTCATTTTCATGGGAAAATGAACATAACCAGCTTATTTATAATATTAATCAACGCCTGGATACGAATTTTAATCAAAATCGTTAGAGCCGATTTTTATTAAACAACTCTTAATTTTGGGTTTAAAAAGACACAGATAGACGGCATTGCAAAGACCACTTTTTAGGGCTCAGGGGGTCGGGACACATCAACATCCATCAACATCTCTGGTTAGATTTTTACTTTCTATCTTACAGGTATAGAAATATTGTGATTGTCAAAAAAATCGGGCTTGAGATTTTGATGATTCTTGACGTTTCATGACCTACCGAATCTGAAAAAGTTGTTTTTGAATTTCCGTCTCTCTGTCTCTCTGTCGGTAACCTTGGACTAGAGGCTAAAATATTTTACCGAATTGGCTAAAACTTGTTTTCATAGGGTTCCCCCGAGGAGTTTTTGGAATTGGATATCTTACCCTAAAATTAAGGGTAGTTGCGTATGATGCGTTAATTCTCATTTTTTATCATATCTTCGAAACTGTTTGAGATAGGAAACTACCTATCATTACAAATATGTAGATCTATTCATAATACTAATATTTTATTCTAAACAGGTTTTTATAAAACCAATAACATTAGAGCTATGCGCAAATATATATATTTTTTTACTTTTAGAAAACTAATGGTATTGTGACCATAAAAATAAATGGTACGGAACTCCGCATGGACCATCTTTCTCTATTGTTTAAAAATGTAGATATTTACTCAAAACTCGTTATACATGTAAATAGAAATAATATACACTAGAAAAAACCCAATCATAAATTGAATTATACTTATGTACAATTTTTTTGAATCCCGGTTTTTAATTTTATAATTTTATTTTTAAATAATTAGTGTCTTCATTTGTTTGTTTGGACCAATAAAAAAAGATCGATATTGGGTCCCCAAGTGTCAACACTTCGTATTAAAATTTAATCTTCCACTTAAAATTTTTGATATTTTATTTGGTGTTGCACATCTTCATGTCGTCGTATTGCTATTAAATTCGTAATTTATAAATTTTGATCAAAAAACCAATTGAATCTAAAATGGAGATAATGGAGTTCTTTTTAAGCTTGGTTGGTATGGATCGCTTGCAGCTGACGCCACAGAATTTTTTTTATATTCAATCAAATTAATAAAATATATGTAAACATTTAAAATACTGTAATGATTTTTATAAATATGAAGATCTTAAATTATAACCATAAAAATAATTCCTCCTACAAAAGAAACACTCGGAAACATTTAAAATTAATTTTATAAAACTTAACACTGCATAAAAAAATAACTTATCCTAATATAGTATTGTGCATCAATCACTATAACACACAATTATTAAAGAAATGTTTATTTTATAAGTTATCTGGGTATGAACAAGGTACTTCTTGACATACTGTGGATCACCTCAACATCTATTGGGCTACACATACACTAATAATACAAATAGTGAAAATGATAATAATTGGAGGCTTATTACATGTATTCCAATGTGCCTTTCAACATCTCTGGGTTATTAGTAAGCTTTTTAATCATACAAGTATATTGATGAGGAAGGTAGAAATAAGACTAAATATACCCATATTCTCTTGTAGGGAGAGTGGGAAGTCATTTAAGGACATACATTATATATACACCAGGCATCCAGCAAGGGACTCGATCCCCAACCTCCGCTTCACCGGCAAAACAGATTATAAGAGCTTTACATATTATATTTATTCCACATGCTACCTGATGTTGTTGTGTATATTTTGACAACACGACTTACAAACTATATTAAACAAATAAAGGATGTCTGTACCGCTCACTCGACCCTGGGGAAAGGAATTACTTTCTTTGTATAAAAGGAATCACACAAACTACACACACTTTCACACGCATCTGTGATCACGTGGTCTAAACGTCAAGCTCGTCTAGTCTGGCCTACCATTGATGGGGAGGCCGTGGTTCAAACCCTGGTTGGGTGCTATGAGTGTTTCTTCCTAAATTATTTCCTGCTCTACCCTCTACGCAAATTTGTGTACACTTCATCTATATTTTACCTTTCTTATCCCTAGCTCATTAGGCTATCACATGTGTAAAGACTGAACGTGTAGTAAGACGCAGTGATAAAAAAACTAGTTCTATATGTTTCCACCTGGAAATGAACTAGGGTCTCCTTAGTCTCAGAGAAACATACCTTGAAAACCTATTTCATGATTATTTATTGAAAACATCCTAATCTCGTTCATCCATGATGAGACTCAGCAAAAGCAAGGTGAGGAGGACGGGGGGTGTGGCTTCCCTGCGCATTAGAATTGCAAAACCCTGGAACGTAATATTTTAAGCTAGAGAAATGGATTCCGAATAATTCTCACATTTTGGAAGGAAAACAATATAAAGAAAAAGAAGTAGAAGCAGTAGTATTAGTTCACGGATGGGCTATATCCGTAAAATACTACAATGTTTTCCACCAGTTCAACGCGACCCTTGTGCATTCATGTGGAAAATTAATATTTTTTTCCCCGCTTTTTTTTTTCACGAAAGAAATAGTTTATAAGTCTTATGTTATAAAACATTTTGTTATGATACAAAATAAGTTGGCAGCTAGCTTGACCAAAGGCAGTTATTACTAACGACAAAATAGAATCATACCATTAAATATTTATTTATTAATTTATTATCTGTAATAAATTAATACCACAACTAATATTACCGTGGTCATTATAACTACTTAACTCAATTGTATGATGCTTCAAATTGAGTAACACCAGATCATTTTTTTTGTACAAAACTTATAGTCTACCGCATAATTACATACATGGTGTAAAGATGAGTAAGTTAGAATATAGAGTAAATGTGCGATCATTTGCATTAAAGGAAAGTAGGTAAATCATTAAGGGGAAAAATATAGGCATACCCAAACAAGACTCGAACCCCAACATTAGCATCAGCAGAAAATCAGAGCAGACTCGAATGACGATATAATCCTCATGACCACTTATGTGGGGTTTTCAATAACACAATACTTTCACTATGCTCCTAATGTACGATCAAGTAGTATTAAGAGCACGCTTTGATGAGTTAAAGAAAAGTTGATTGTGATATTATGTGGTGTTTAAGGTTGTGTGAATCTTTGAAATATCGAAATTGAAAGTTAAATCTCCCTCACTTTTACCTCAACAACCATAATAAGATTAGCGATTTCGAAATATTTTAAAGGAAAAGATAAGTTAAATAAATTATGGGGATATTTTAAACATCCAAACAAATAATAATGTTCAGAGTAGTTTTTAAGTAAATGGTACGGAGCTTCGCAAACACTTTCTCGCTCTATTGTTTAGAAATTGAGATATTTACTTAAAATTCGTAATATAATATACACTAGCAAACCCGAGAACAAATTGCGCTAGACATACGTAAAACATTTTTTATTCGTGGTTTTAAATTTCATAATTTTTTTTCAAATAATTAAGTCTTCATTTGTATATTTGGCCGAGGGTCAACACTTCGTATTAAAATTTTGTCTTCCAGTTAAAATTCTCTTCATTTTACTAGGGGATATCTTATGGTTAATGCGTTGATATTAAATTTCTCTTTTATAAATTTTGACCAATTAAATAGGTAATTATTGATAATTGAGTATAAAAGGAGAGAGATAGAATCCTTATAGACGATTTTGAGAAAATGCAATTTCTCTCTTTACATCCTCTAGTAAAATGCTATTAATTTTAGGATTAGACAGACAGCGTTGCAAAAACTGCTTTTTAGAGTTCGGGGGGTCATGAAACGTCGAAATCAATCAATATCTCGGGATAGATTTTTCTTACGAACGTTATACTTTACCTTAAAGTATTGGCAAATTAAAAGAAAAATATATTTGTGTATGGCTTGAAAAACTTTGGTTTTATAAAAATATATTTCAAGTAAAATATATGTTTATTATAAATAGATCATAATGTATGCAATGATAAGTAATTTCATATCTCAAAGTCTTACAAAAAAAAAATTAAAAATTAGAATTTACGTATCAGACCGGAACTCTTAAAGTAATTTTGATGAAAAGTTGAGATAGCAATTTGGTTTGTAGTATTGATCAAAGCTTATAAATGAAATCTAATCAAAATCACTATAGCCGATTTTGATAAAATCGATTTTTTTCTCTTTCCATCCATAAGGAAACTGCCCTTAAATTTAGGGTTGGATATCCAATTCCAAAAATTCCTTGGGTTAAACCTATGAAAACCCAACATACTAAGTTTTAGCCCAATTGGTAAAATAGTTTAGACTCTAGCCCGAGGTATAGACAGACAGACAGACAGATGGAAAGGCAGAGACGGCATTGCGAATACCACTTTTTAGTGCTCGGGTGGTCATGGGACGTCAACATCCATCAACATTTGAGATTAGATTTTTTTTATGGTCACAGCCTTTAGTGTTAGAAAATTTAACAAATTTATATATTTGCGTATAGCTTGAAAGTTATTGGTTTTATAAAAACATGTTTAGAATAAAATATTTGTATAGTAAATAGATTAACATATTTGCAATGATAAGTAATTTCATATCTCAAATAGTTTTAGAGAAATGATAAAAAATAATAATGAGAATTTACGCATTAGATCGGAGCCCTTAAAATGATTTTTTCAAAATATTAAGAGTAGCCATTTTGTTTGGAATGTTTATAAATGTTTTGAAATGAAATTTAATCAACAACGTTAAATTATATTTCGAGAAAATCGACTTTTTCTCTTTTTGCCCTTTTGTAAACTAACCTTAATTTTAGAGTTAGATATCCAATTCCAAAAACCCCTCGGGGCAACCCTATAAAACCCCTAGATACCAAGTTTTAGCCCGATTGGTAAAATAGTTTAGGCTCTAGTTGGAGGTACAGACAAACAGACAGACAGACAGACAGATGGTAATTCAAAAACCACTTTTTCGGATTTGGGGGGTCATGAAACGTCGATATTCATCAAAATCTCTAGTTCAATTTTTTTGACGATCACAATACTTTCTCTACCAGTAAGATAGCATGAAAGTAAGAATGGTGTTTTAACACAGACTGTTGATTAAATAACATATATAGCGTAAGCATAGATGCATTCAAATATATAAGCATACAATAACATAGCATTATTTTTTTTAATCCAACATTTTTTCATTACTTTAATGCACGTAATGGATTATTAAAGTTAACAAGCTGTAAAAATATCCGACACCTTAGCTCAGTTGGTAGTGTTTCTGTCCACTGAATTAAGGGTCCTGGGTTCAATTCTCAGCGTGGCCAAAAAATTGATCATTGTTGATATATGGGCTCAAACTTTAACATTGATAAATTAATGGACAGGGAATGGAAGTTGTGCCTGTCTAGTCATAAGTTAGATTATAAGGTATGTGAAATCAGTCCTAGCAATCTAGTAGTGGAAATTATATGGCTGGAATAAAGAACTGACCCAGGCCACAGGCTGAAAACAAGAATGGATGTTTAAAGTATGATGTGAATAGATAAAAATCTTATCTTTGATTTCGACTTTGCTATGCTACGCTTCACATTTAAAAAGTGACCACCATAGGTTTTCTATTTATCTTAATTCCAAACTCTATCTCTATCAACTTATTATACTTATATTAAATAAGTTGATCGACAAAGGAATAGAACAAGGGACTGTTAGTGAATCATGACCCTGAGCACGAGACGAGTCTTGGATAGCTTTGTGGTAGAGTCTTTCGTGCTATTCCCGTATGAATTCAGTGTCCAGGTGACATTTTTTTAAAAATTTAAATTAATTTAATTGTGGTCCCTTTCATACCAACCGTGCCGTAATAACAATGATTTTCAATATGTGTGTTGCTATTAAAAGTATACTATTCTACTCTTAACATGTTTTGTCTTGGACTGAGGGCCGGTGCATCCTGGGTGAGATGTAAACTTTCTCCCAGTTGTATTATGTATAATATAAATAAACCACTCCCCTTGCGCGATTAAATTAATAATAATATTATGCTAAAATTCTTGACAATAATAAATAAAAATAAAACAAAATATTGTTCGTTACATGGGGACCACCGCCATCCCCGTCACTCTTTCCTCTCCTAATAAATATGTTAAAAATATTATTCCTTCCTACCCTCCTTTTTTCTTAGTATATTTGTAAGATTTTAATTAAATTTAAAAGTGATTCACCGACAAAACGACTCCAAATTTCTTAAAAACATAAAAGTGTTTATATAATCATTCATTCATTTTTAAAAACATATTCTTACTATTAGATAAAATATGTTTATGACATGTTTTAATTCAGTAACTAGATTTTTCCCTCCGCTCCACTCGCGTCAATGTCAGTTTTAAAAATATTTTCATTAAAACAATATTTTCTTAGTCCCAGAATTTTTAATTCCCCACACAGAGAATAAATCATTCAACATTTTAGGTAGAAATTACCGTGCTGAAAACAATGGAGTTCTCAAAAGATGTTTATTCAGAATCGAGAAATTCAATGTAGTGTAACTATTTCTGTTATAAGTTTAGACATACAGAATATAGTATACCTCAGTTTTATCTTCTGTGGTGCTGACTGACAGCTCACAGCTGACTTCTGACGGCTTTGAAAAGCTACAAGACCAAATTATGTATCCCTACGCCGAACCATATGATCTGCAAAAAACATGTCTTTAGCAGTTGTCACTTCTGACAGTCAAAATTTAGGTGTATACCTAAATGTTGACTGTCAGAAGTCAGCTGTGAGCTGTCAGTCAGCACCAAAGAAGCTGTAACCTGGGTGTATGTATTAATTGAAGGAAGCAAAGAAACAAAATTTAAGACAAGGCCTTTTTGTAAACGATGTTAGGGGTTTTTATTATCAACAGCTAGTATTTACAGGTTGCTGCGAGAACTATCAACGGAACACACCACGTCCATGTGAGAAACACTTGCCTCGGAGATCAACATCTGCCAACTTCAGGGTTTGTACTTGCGCTGTGTTGATGATCATCTCATAGCAAACCTTGATAGGAAACTAGATGCTTTTGAACTGAAAGGGCAGATCGAATGGATCATGGGTATCTTGGTATCAAGACCCATTTCCCATGACAGTCAACTCCATGATAAAGTTTTGTAGACTGATTACCTCTAAACGGGCTCCATTACACAATTTAGGAGGGTTTAAATTACTCAGCGAAATTATGGGTGCTCAAATTTTAATTGAAGAGCGTGGATGAACTAAGGTAATTAAGAAATTGGACAGGACAGTGTCTATGGATATGTAAGTGCTGGATGGCACTTTTATCAGGTCTAAAATAAAGTCGTTAATTATTCTAGCCTATTTAATTTTGGACTTAGAATAGCTTGCTAATGGAACACTAAAATATATTTTTCGCAGAAGATATTTTAATTGGGATAGATAAAATGGACCAACTCCGGGATATCCTTGACCACGGTGCGTTTCTGGGAGTTATTCAAGGACACCTTGCTTTCGTGTTCTGCGAAGACTCCATTGCTGAGTTTCAGCAAAATATCAACAGATAAGTCTAGCTAATATGACACCCTGAAACATAAAAAAAAGATGTTTTTGGGTTGCCGCCTGCCTGTCTGTCCATCTCTATCTAAAACTAGAGCCAGAACCATTTTATCGATCGGGCTAAGAATTGGTATCTAGGTTTTTTATAATGTTTTCTCGAGGAGTTTTAGAATTAGATGTCTAGCTCTAATATTAAGGGTAGTTTACTGAAGGGCAAAGAGAGAACAAAATCCATTTTCTCAAAATCAGCATCAAATTTTTTTATTAATTTTGGTATATAGACAGTGTTTAACATTACAAACAAAATGGCAGTTTTCATCTTTCCATAAAAATGAATTTGAGGGTAAAATACTTACGCAGAATTCTATAATTTCGATCATATATCCGTAACTATTTGAAAAACGAAATAACTTATCACTGTAAATATTTAGTTCTATTAAAATATAAACGCTATTGTTTAAAATATATTTTTATAAAATCAATAGTTTATGTGCTATAAACCAATATATACTTTTTATTCCAGTCTTAGATTATATAATTGATTGTAATGCTCTTTGGTGGAGAAAGATGCTCCTCTTTGCTAAATGTTTCTGTAACACTGTATATGATTAGATTTATGCTTTTTGGTGGAGTGTTTCTACAACAACGTAGGTATATAATTTATTTTCACAAATTTTACGAGTTTTGGGTAAATGTCTATTATAAGATAAGGAAAGAGAATGTCAATGCGGCGCACAGTACTATTTATTATTACTATGCTGAACTACTCTAGAAAGTTTTAAGCTATTTTTAACTATATGTGTCTTTAAGGAGATGGTCAGGGACATTAAAGGCATACAAGTGTTTTATGTACACTGTGGAGTGGTAAAATCGAGGACTGCCACAGGTGCAACTACTGTTATTACTTCAGGGAAAGAGATCATAGCTGACGATATAGATTTGAGAAGTAAATTCGGAGTTTCCGCATTCAAACATCGATCCACAAATTCATTCAAATATGACTAAACATATGGTAAACGGCCCATACGGACTTTTGAATCGATCGTCTCCGTGCATGCTGAAAAATTATCCAAAGAGTTTACAAAGGGCTACGTGGACGGGCATGATGGATTTTTTCAGATACCGTAGATAGCATCCCGATGATGGAGGGGACTCAGCCACGACCCTTTCTTGGGGGTTGAAGAAAGACGCGTGGTTTGACAAAACCCCTTTTTGTTGATAGTGTCAAATTCCCTAATTAATGTGGAGCTATGCAGTTTCGTAAAATCCTTAAGAATGTATGTAAGTTAATTAATAAGAGTGCCGATAGTGATAAAGTAACGTTTAGTATTATTTTGACAAATGAGGGGGAACAATTATCTCAGTAGGGATTATTCAGAGTATTATGCATTTAGCTGTTCATCTCAAAAATGGAAATTGCGTGTATTTTATAACATATATTGTCACTGAAATCAATAAAAACTCATGCGACACACGATTAACGATCTTCTTCAAACTGAGCTCTGAGAATCTGTTTACGAAGACACTTAGAGTGAGGCTGCTTTATATTTTGCTTGAAATACTAAGAAATGTTGGGGTTGAAAGCAAGGTGTTGAATCTCCCAGAGCGATGTTCTCATCCACATATATAACATAAATCCATAAAACACAGTATACGACTCCATGAAGTCAAATATCCTACTTTATTTGAAAACTCACGTACCCTTAAAGATTTAACTCACGCATCCTACTAATTAATTTGCAAAGATCTGTAAATATTAAATGATGAGTCACATTGGAGCAGTAATTTAGTGAGACTCGTTTTGTGTCGCTCTTCTTCCGTTTTCTAATGTTTTCCACCCATCATATTCATATTTTTCACGTAACAGTTCCTTTCACTCTTTGGCTCGCCCACAGGGAACTTATGTCGGATCACATTGAAGGTAGAAAAATCGGTAGATCACTTTAACTTTAATAAAAATATATTTCTAATTCAGGTTTGATTGGACTCACCAAGTTGTAAGTTCTCTCTTGGACGAGGGTGTGAAGTACTTGGGTCTTCTTCTACCCACCAATTTGTATGTATTTATATTCTATTCTCTACTTGATATCAACGACACACGACCGGCTAGTTCTATTCCAAGCTTTGAATACAATCAAGCCTCCATTGGATACAGAACAACTTACCGTGTACCTAAAATTACTATAGAATATTTGAGATCCAGTACCAAAAGTATTCTTCTAAGACTAAAGGTAAAATAAATATTTTTTATAATAATATATTCTTGGCTAAGCTTTGGCTTTGCAGTGGCTTAATCGGATATAGCTGTTACTTTGTTAGAAGGGGGAATAAGAGCAAATGTGGCATTTAAATACTTTTTTCATTATTTTTTTTAACGATCAAACTACCGTGTATAACATATCGAAGCAAAGTTTAACATAAAAATTAATGCCAAAATGGAATGAAAATACAATGTTGCATACATTCTCAATTGAAGATCTAGGTAGAATTCTGAGATACCGAAAAAGTAACAATGTGCTAATAGGAGGTGTCAAAAGATTTCAGACAAATTCTACCGGTAATTCCGAAATTCATTAAAGCTGACGAGCTCAACGCCCGCCTGAAAGGATCCTAAATGTGCCTAGACGTTGTGAAACTTTCACTGTCAACCAACATACGTACCCGCCTGTGTGAGGATATAAATAAATGGCATGGTGCACTGCACTCTTATCTTAAAATAGAGACACCACCAAAAACTCTTAAAAATTTGGGAAACGAAATAATATACACTATTGTAGAAACACTCCACCAAAGAGCATAAATGTAATAATATAGACTGTTACAGAAATATTAATAAATGAGGAGAATCTATGTCCACCAAAGAGCATAACAATCAATTGCATATATTTAAGTATTCCACAAAAAATTGGTATGGATACTTATAGCTCAAAAATTATTTGTATCATAAAAATATACTCCAGATTAGAATAATTTTAATTTAAATAGTACTACAAATTTACAACGATAAATTATTTTGTATATCAAATAGCTGCAGAAATATGATTAATATTTGAAATTTCTGCATAAGTATAATACCCTCAAAGTCACTTTCAAGGAAAAATAAAAATTGCCATTTTGTGTGTAATGTTAAACACTGTTTGGATACAAAATGTAAACAAAAATTTTAAAGTAGATTTTGAAAAAAATCTCTTTTTTCTCTTTTTGCCCTTTAGTAAACTACTCTTAATTTTAAGGATGGACATCTAATTCCAAAAATTCCTCCCGGAAACCCTATGAAAACCCTAGATACCAAGTCTTAGCCTGATCGGTAAAATGTGTTGGCTCTAGTTATAGATAAGACAAACAGACGGCAACCAAAAAACCACTATTTTAGGGTTTCATGAAACGTTGATATTTATCAAAATCTTTAGTTCAATTTTTTTGACGATCACAATACTTCTTTCTTCGAGGGGTCAAGAGAAAGTAAAAATAACGCAATCAAATATATTCAGTAGTTCTATAGTTATAAGCGATTATAAGAATCTGTGAATTCAAAGCAACCAATTAACCCAAATTTGATTGCTCTAATGATTTACAACTTAAATGTATTCTGTAATTAGTCTTTGGATTTGGCGATCGATTTATACAGAAAAATTATTAAATCCACATTCAATATGAAAATTCATCATTGATTACGCGTTTTAATATAAAATCTTTAATTCGTTTTATCAATAAGACCTTACTGGTAAAAATATACTTAATAAAAATGCATCACAATCATTCAAGCGGCTTCAGAAATTTTAGTCAACAGACATACAGACCGACATTTTGTTTTATAAGTTGTGGAAATAATATTAGCTTGTTTAATTTGAATAATTATTTTACTAAACCCTAAGCAAATAAAATGGTTTGGGTTATGTCCCCCTCGGACCTTCCTGCTCTAGGTGACCAATAGTTGTCTTAATGGACAAGTCAGCCCTTCTTTGAATGTACAATAAACTCCATCGTACATAATTAACAAACGTCCCCACATCCCCTGCTGGCTGTGTCACCCATTATTACTGATTAAATTGTTATTACGGTGGCGCTAGATGCAAGCAGTAAACAGTTTTAATTAACTAGTTCAATCTGAGCAGACAAAAACGACTCCAACTTAGTGTGAAGTTTATGTAGTACTTCAATAAGAAGGTAGGAATTAATACGGATTGAGATCTTGCCGAGCTTCTCTGTTTGGAGAACAAGTGAACAATCGAGAGGAAGCTCAAAATAATCCATCAGACATATAATTATTTAATTACAATTTCCTTTCGTGATTATATAAATATTATTTCGTCGTTTTATACTACAGAAAGCGTACAACCCGAACGGGCAGTAAGACGCAGTGTTTAATAAAAATAAATTTAGTATATACTAAATAAATTCTTGCAATAGTTCACTATTAAATTACTTGGCGTTAAAAAAAATATTGTACTTCTCTTCAATTTGATAGAAAAAATATGATTTTTCTACACCAAATCATAAAATCAATTTGGTCTCGAAACTCAAATAATAATTTTTCTGTATTTTAGTAGTTTTAGAGAAGTTTACTCTGTAATTGCAAATACACATTATATTAGTCAGTGTGAATACCGCTGTTATCAGAATAGTTTACTACTACTGCTGCTAATACTACTGTTATTACTACTTATATATATATATCAGGAGTAGCTATTTATTTACTTTACATGGTCCAGCTAAGCACAATGTGCTGGTCAGATGTTGTCTAACATTAAACATCCTATTAAATTGTAATAGAAAATGTATACATCAGGAATGTATAAAATATGCTTAAATGAAATATTAACCAAATAAATGGTACGGAGCTCCACACGGACTTCCTCGCTCTATTGCTTAAAAATTGAGATATTTACTCAAAACTCGTAATATATGTGAAATGAAATAATATAAACTAGAAAACCCAAGCATAAATTGCACTATATTTATGTAAAATATTTTTTGAATCCCAGTTTTAAATTGTATAATTTTATTTTTAAAGATTTAACGTCCTCATTTTTATGTTTGGACCGATGAAAAAGATAGATATTTGGTCTACAAGGGTGTACACTTCGTATTAAAATTTAGACATCCAATTAAAATTCTCGACATTTTATTAGGTGCTGCACATCTACATTTAATCGCATTGCTATTAAATTCCTAATTTATAAATTTTGCCAAATAAAAAATGTAAATATTGATTATTGAGTCTAGAATGGAGATATATCATTGTTGTACAAACATTTCTCCTAAGAGGTTTAAGGATAAATAACATAAACTTTTTTAGAAACTCACTTATATTTAGTTACCTACTCTATGGAATTGGAGAATTACTGCGTTAAAACTAAAGTAATCTCTATTTACAACTAAATCTCACAAATTTGTATTAAAATATTTTCCAATATCTCAGAAACTGTCGGTTTTATAAAAATATATTTCATATAAAAGATTTTATCTTTAATAGTCCTACAATTTTGCAATGATAAGTTACTTAATATCTCAAATAATTGTGAGAATACGGAAATTTCAGCTTCTCTAAAGTACCCTAAAAATCATTTTCACGGGAAAATGAAAATATCCTGTTTATTTATAATCCTAATCAACGCCTAGACACGAATTTTATTCAAAATCATTAAAGCCGATTTTGAGAAAAATAGAAATTTTCTATTTTCGCCCTTTATCAAACGACTCTTAAATTTAAGTTTTAACAGACACACAGACAGACGGCATTGCAAAGACCACTTTTTAGGTTTCGGGGGGTCATGAGACGTCGACAACCATCAACTTTTAGGTTAGATTTTTTTTACGGTCGCAATACTTGACCTTTCTTTTTCGAAAAGTAGAAAAATAGAAATAGTTGTGTTTAGCTTAAAATTTATTGGTTTTATAAAAATATACTTTGAATAACATATCTCTATAGTAAGTATATCTACATATTTGTAATGATAAGTAATTTCATATCTCAAATAGTTTCGTAGATATTATAAAAAATGATAATTTACCCATCAGACCGGGTCCTTTAAAGTCATTTTGCCGAAATATTGAGGGTAGCCATTTTGTTTGTAATATTTACAAATGTTTTGAAATGAAAATTAATCCAAATTGTTAAAGCCGAATTTAAGAAAATCGACTTTTTCTCTTTTTACCCTT
Organism: Timema bartmani; assembly: GCA_902151455.1. NCBI lineage: Eukaryota > Metazoa > Arthropoda > Insecta > Phasmatodea > Timematidae > Timema > Timema bartmani. Next base: position 155,082 of record CABFWB010001104.1, on the reverse strand, counting down.
CAGTAAACTACCCTTAATTTTAGGTTTATATATCCAATTCCATAAATTCCTCGGGGAAACCATATGAAGAACCTATATACCAAGTTTTAGCCTGATCGGTAAGTTATTTTAGGCTCTAATTTGAGGTAGAGACAGACAAACAGATGAAAATTCAAAAACAACTTTTTAGGATTCGGGGGGTCATGAAACGTCGAGATTCATCAAAATCTCAATTTTGGTTTTTTGACGATCACAATACTTTCTCTACCTGTAAGAGAGCGAGAAAGTAAAAATGTTAAGAGTTTAATTAGTCATGCCAAAAACATTTGAAACAAATTCTTCAAGAGTCACTTTTAAAATATTTCAAGTTTTTAAAAACTAGTCTTCTATAAACTGCCCATGAAATCATTTTCAGCGGCCCCCCCTCCCCCTCATGTAAAACACCCTGAACAAACAATGAAGTATCCAGAGACGAGTTTTAACCTCTAAACCAAGAATAAGGTGTTAATTTTATACCACACAATCCCTAAGTGTAAGGTTTAAACAAAATAATTACAGCAATTTAGGAATTATTATTACTTTTAATATTTTTACATTAGTAAACTACCATTTAACAAATGTATGCCCGAAAACTAATGATACAATGCTATTTGTCATATCAAACAAATCCTAGATATGTGTTAAAAACAAAATCATTATAGCCATTTTTGAAAATTTTGGAATAAAAAAAAATAGCTTTTTCCTAAACTACCCTTAATTTGAAAATTGGCTATGGTCAAAATCAAAAAGTCTTGTGGTTTAGCCCTATAAAGTCTAATTACCAATTCTGAACAAAATTCATCTTGCTATTTTGGATCCGTGGCCATGTACAGGCAGACAGCTAGACAGTAGCCAGACAGAAGTAGAGAGTACAGGGGGAAAAGGTAGAAAATTACATTACACATTTTTTCCAAGAAAATGAGAACTATTTATAAAACCCCATAAAGACCCCAGCAAATGACTTTTTTAATAATTTAAATATGACAGCATATCTTAAGTGATGGATTAAATATACCCTGATTTTGTTTAGACGAACACTAGAGACAATTCAAACATATTTATTTTCGGCCAACATTAATAACATTTTACTATAATATTTGTGTTATTTGATAGATATTGATAGTATCTATCAAATATGACAGCTATAGACAACATGAATTGGTCTATGAATATATTAAAATTGTTTTAGTGATTTTATTAACTAAATTCTACTGTTCTTCCTATTTATATCCTACTATAGCTAAGCCATTAAATTTGTTAGTAACGGTCATAACCGAGTTTAAATATCATATTATTTAAAGTGAAAAATGAGACCTGGAAGCAGGAATCAAACCCGGGACCTTTGGCCTAGCACGCCAATGCTTTAACCATTGAGATGTCCACACGTCCATCACAGACTTTGCCTTAAGATATGAGTGGAGAATGACCCTTGGTTCAGAATAATTCCTGGATAGCACAGTGGTTAGAGTATTGACTTACTAAACCAAATGTCCCACGTTCGATTACCAAGTCCAGGTGTCATTTTTTAATTTAAAAAAAATCTTAGGCGCATTATAAAGGTATCATAATTATATATAAGATTATCCCCTATTACCCCTATTACCCCTATTACCCCTCTATCGTTTGGTTATAGAATCCACTCTTTTGGGTTTATTTACAACGTAAATAATCAACATCATCTCGATATTGGTTTTTTCACAAATACAATACTTTCTCTGAATATGAGAAATTAAAACACATCTATAATATTGTATAATCTTTAGAAATTTAGTTCATGTATATAAGTGTCTTGGGTTTGAATTAAGGTGAGGGTATAAAATATATTTTTTTGCTATTCTGATTCACTTGTTACATATTAAATTCATATGTTCAGCTCTGGTTGTTGTGCTTATAAGGCCATCACACTCACAAATATATTGATTTTGAACATAATTTTATAAATAACAAAATCGGATTCAAGACTCTACAAATACATATAGCCCGCTTCGGTGGCGTATTTAGCTAACGCGCAAGTTTCATGTTGAGCTAGACTGCCGAGGACGGGGAGATCGAGGTTCGAATCTCGCTCGGGTGAACTGGGGGGGGGGGGGGCGGTGTTCCTAAATTGTTTTCCACTCTCCCTCTACGAAAATGTGGGTTCACTTCCTCAATATTCAACATTCCCAATTCCTAACCCATTAGAGTAATTAATACTTAAGATTAAAACTCGAACGTGTAGTAAAAGGCGGGGCTATGTATTATTATTATTATTATTATTATTATTATTATTATTATTATTATTATTATTATTACAATACATATAGGGTACATAATATTAAATTTTGAATTGGAATTTGGTTTTTAAGCCGTAACATAATTTATTGGTGGGTAAGGTTATAGAACCAACATGGTAATCAGACCCCAGACAATTAATTAAACAAATTAATTAAACGTAATATTATATTGAATGCATTATTTAAAAAAATGTTAAAATCGAAACATCATTTTTATTTTATATTTCCTATTATTTAAATCATTTTTTTCCAAGATTCGAATTTGAATTTGATATTCATAAATAATATGAAGATTTATATTCGCAAAATAGTGGATTAAACCCAAATATAATTTATTCAAATACCCATCTTTAAACCAAACATTAGTGAGGAAATGAGAGTTATATTTTAAAGTGACTCTTCATGTAAAGCTGAATTCAGCGCAGCTTTGCTCCCTAATCACTTCTCTCAGTCAAACGCCGGAGGAAGGGACGTTGCACCCTTAATTCCCGAGGGATGTATACCTTGATCCCCCCCCCAAGGGATATTCAGTGCCAGGGCTGGCCCATAACCATTAATTACCACTCCATATTACATGGGAATGTGTATGGTAATGGCCCTCCTCTATGACCTACTCAGTCTCCCAACACCCTTACACCCTAGACTGGTCTAAACGGGCCGTGCACTGGCCGAGAATTCACATCTTCACATCTCTTTAATCATGGCACTTCATACGTCACGACTAAAATTATGTATATTTAAATGGTAGGACTGGTATTAACTATCTAGTGGCTACTCTCATTTCTCACTTCAAGATATGTGTTTTTATTAGCAAGTTTAATAACATATTTTAACCCCTTCGGTGGTTAAATGACCTAGGTCGTCAATTTTAAAATATATTGGACTTCCGATAACATTAAGATCACACTTCAATTCCCAATTAAGTTCACTAAGGGTAATTTCTTTCTAAATAGTTAACCACATTCCCTCCACACAAATTAGGGTACATTAATTCTAAATTACACCTCTCCATCCATCCCAATTGTGTACATATGTTTATAGACCAAAAGGGTAGTAGGCCTAAGAAACGGTGTGGGAAAATAATTAAAAATAATAATTATGGTTGCTATAGACTTATTATAAGGGCTAAGGATTGGGCTGGTATTTGGGAGAAAATGCACTCGTATTTGTGAAGCTGGGGGATTGAAAAACTACGCTGATAAATTACATGGGTAGAAACCAGTGCACTCGACTGAGATTCAAACCCTAACCTCTCCCTCTCAACCATAGCTTAGGCTTATATAATATTGACTCTTAGAACGTGTGAAAACAAATGTGTACTTTGAGGTATTTAAATCAAAATTGGTTTATGTCACATATTTGGTCAAAATGACACGTTTTAAAGTGATTTATATGTTATCTCAAATAATCAAAAAAGTTGCAATGCCACTTTGTATAGTTAAAATGTCTTTTATTTATTTTCAAGCAAACGTAATCTTAATCAGCATTAAAATCTTATCATAAACTATTAGCATGAAGAACCCAGTTACCCTGTTTATCCTTTTAACCCCTTTTCAATTATTGGCTCTTTTTAAGCTTTTAAACCCTTTGCGTTTTTGACACTTTTAACCCCCTTTACCCTTTTTAACCTTGTTGCACTTTGTCACTTTTTACCCTTTTTACTCTTTTTTACCTCTTTTATTTTTTATCCTTGGCACACCTTTAGCCCGTTTTATCAATTAAAAAACCACCTTTTTTAAAATACAGCCGATTTTGACTGGGAAAAATATTTTAGGATTAAAATGTTAAAAAGGAAAAAAATGTATAAATTAAATTAATCAAATCAATTTTTTTTAAAGGGTAAGTGATAAAGCAAGAAAAGATAAAAATGGGTAGCAAGGTAAAAGGGAAATATTTTTATAAAGCGTGGAAAGTAAATATATAAAAAAATTAAAAGTTTATAGCATTTAAAAGGGTAAAAACCACAAAAAAAAGGGTAGTTATTCTATAATAGCTGCCTAAATTTTGAGCTATTATATTTACAGGGCTTAAATTTTGAAATTATAAATGTTCAGATGTCACTTGGCTCTCCGGGAAAGTCTATTGACTATTGAAACACTATTTTATATCACACCAAAAACTATATTAATGCCAATTCTAGGAATCTTGAGGGAACCACTATTCCCTAATTACTGCTTCTTAATTTTGAAATTTAAGGATCATAACTTAATTATTGTTTGGCATGGTTCTTGTACAGCCTGGCAAATTTCAATATTTTACCACACTGAAAAATAATGTATTATTTTAATTTTGAAAATTTTGAGAACCCCCATTCCCTCAACCCCCTTTCTAAATAGTAAATATTTAAAATTCATTACGTTATTGGAGCTATTCCTCTATATTCCTGGCAAATTTAATCTACCTCACCTAAGAGGCTTTTTACCTAACCCTCGTTCATTCTCGCCCCTATCTTCTCCATTTAAAATATTAGGGTCTATTAGGTTATTTGGAGTGTTCCCTATACCTTCTTGTTTAATTCAATTTTTATATCACATGGAAAAGCAGTTGTTTCTATTAATTTTGGAAATTGTAAGCCCCTTATCCCCTTTATATTTAAAAAAAAACATCCACTTATAAATTTCGAATTTTAAGACGAATTAGGCTATCTGGAGCTGTCGTTCTACCTACCTGACCAATTTTAATTTTCTACTACAACTTTATATGCTTTTTCCTTCCCCCTCTCCCCTTGTTTACCAAAGTCCCGATTAAAAATTTACAAATTTAAGCCTTAAAAATATATCTGGAGTGGTCTACCTACCTGGCAGATTTTAGTTTTCTATCAAACTGCGAAGTAAATGTTTAATATTGGTGCTTGACATTTTTAGCCCCCTTATTCCCTCTTCTCCAATTCATTCTTAGAAATTTCAAATTTAAATAATATTGGTTTATCTGGAGCTGTGTAGTCATCTCTCCGTCAAATTTTAAATTTTTTACTTCATCTAAAAGATAGTTTTCAGTTATAAGCTCCCCATTTTCTTTGAGCCCCATTTTTAAATATCCCAATTTGAAAATTATCTGGTTATTTAGGGCAATCCCACTACCTTCCTCCCAAGTGAATTTTCAAGTTTCTAGGCCCAGAATTTGAGGAAATTTGGTGATGAGTGAGTCACACAACTTTATGTCCTTCCTCACACTCTTATGGGATGAAATTTGGAAACCCCTCAAATATCTTGCCCAATTCTAGAAAGGAATTCTAACTTTAAATTTCAAGGCTTTATGTCCATTGGTTCAAAAGATACATCAGTGAATTTCTTAAGCTTTCAACCCCATTTTTTTCTCTCCCCATTTTCTTATGGGACGAACTTTTAAAATACTACCAAAAACGTTAGGCCAATTTCTGTAAGGGAGCCTTAATTTGAAATTCCAACGATTTATGTTCATTGGTTCAAAAGCTACATCAGTGAATTTTGAAAACTCTCAACCCCCTTTTTCCCCTCCCCACAATATTAGGGGATGAAATTTGAAAAAAAATAAACCTCAAAATTGTCTTAACCAACTCTAGAAGGAAACCTTAAATTTAGATTTCAAGGCTCTATGTCCACTGGTTAAAATATACATAAGTAAATTTTAAAAAATATCAACTCCGCCCCTTTTACCCTTTAGGTGTCAAATCTCGCAAAACACCATCATATCTCTTGCCTAGGACATAAAAGAAACCTTCACGCCAAACATCAAGTTTCCAGGCCCAGTGGTTGGGGAAATACAGTGATGAGTGAGTGAGTGGATTTTATCTTTATATAAATACTAGCGGACCCGACAGACGTTGTCCTGCCCGAACTTTGGCTTTTCGTTTGGGTGAAATAATTTATTTCTATAATAAAACAAATACTATGTGATCATCACAATTACAAACTCACAATGAACTTCAATTAGTGAGTAACACAAATATTACAAATTCAGTGTTTGTCAAGACAACATACAAAATAAAGCATCTTTTCATTTTTGGCATTTCGCCCCCAACTCCACAAATATCAGCTGTATCGAAAAACAAACATA
>CABFWB010001104.1:93355-148494 GCA_902151455.1 Timema bartmani | reverse complement strand
CCTAGAACCCGATTGGAGCGCCACCTACCAGGTCCAATTGTGAATCCAAACCATCCACGGACCCACTCAAACACACACAAAAAATTTCATCAAAATCGGTCCAGCCGTTTAGGAGGAGTTCAGTGACATACACACGTACAGAAGAATTATATATATTAAGATATAGTTAAAAATATAATAATTAACTAGATGTAGTAAAACAATTAATTTCACAAAAATGTAATGCAATAATCCCTTTAAAATTGATCTACTTTGGTGGTAACGTGGTCTAAGGCAGTGGTTCTTAGCCTCGCGGCTCCCTAAATATCCTAAAATAATTTCACGGCCTCATAGCTTTTAATAGAATATTTATCATTAAGATTTGTTTTAAAATAGTGACTTTATTTACTGATTATAGTAACAAACAAGTACAAACACATAAATTAACTTACTTAAATGTATTTAATGGGACCTCTACTGTTGAACACTTACCACTGATTTGTCTATTCTTTTTTCGATTGTATTACCTAATGCTATTCGCACGCAGGAGTCAATTTCGCTGCTATGTTTTGATATCGACCTTTGTGGAAAATTTCTTCTCACATAAATAAGTAGAAACAAAGAGCAGAAAATTTTGAATGGTGATGGTAAACAGGTGGAGATTATTTGTACTATCCATGATTTATATTATACGTGCGTCCCCTCCTCTCCATTACCCCGGAAAAATCGAGTCTACTGTACTTACATGTTTACGATCGTTTAATTCTTTCTTCCAAAACGTTTTAATTCAAAATAATTGACTTCAGTAATAAGCAAATAACATTTTAAATTAATTTTTGAGCCTCCTAAAATACCTTTTCGGGCCCCCCGGTTAAGAATCACTGGTCTAAGGCATCAGGTTTGTAGATGACTGGATTGCCGGAGACTGCAAGGTCAAATTTTGAACATAGGTTGGATATACTGAAAATATTGTTTTCCATATTTGATTTATCACCATGGTTTTAATATTTTTTCTATATGTATAAAAAAAACTTTGCATCACTATATCTTAGTTTAGTCTAGTTATAACCATTGTCTACAAATGACTCAGGAAGGCGAACCTAATTTATATTTAATCAACAACCATTTTCATTAAACATTATTAATGTAAAATAAAAATATTTTTTTAGAGTAAAACTTTAGTTTCACATATTGCTTAGGTTTGATTTTGTCATCGATAAACCTCATGGCTTCAAATAAACTGTCGCTTTTAAATCATCACTTTTGAGATACGCCATGTATGAAACTTCGCACATGCACTCATCGGGTCTTGTTAGAGGGTTATCTGTAGAAGCGCTGAAAAAATTGAAAATATCTCTACTCGAGCAGTTCGGGCTACGCTGGTCACGCGGACTTCCTGTGATTGGATTAGAGCTGTCACGTGACCAAATATCAGCACTGCTCTTGTTTTACAGCGAGCGTGTGATTCCACAGTAACAAATTAAACAAGTAGGCCTATACCAATATTTCGGGATTTATTGATGTGCCTCCTAAAAATGGGGACAATTTAAAGATAAGCCTCGGGTGAACCCACGCAATTAAAATTGCCTAATATACCAATAGACTTTAATATAGATTGTTTTAAAACACCAATTTTAAATAAATAATTAATACGACTACGAACTACCAAGCCTAATAGTTTGAAATTAACAATGAAACTTATATTCACGTTTAAAATCTGAAGTTAATACTCAAAATATTCATTTTGTAACTGAACTGATGTTATATTTGAAGTCTTTATTTATTATTTAAAAGATTTTAATTCATTAACAAACAATCCATAAATATTAATCAATTACTATTTTGAAAATTATTTCAGTTATTATTTGACAGAATTAGAACTTTAAACGCTTTACCTAGAGTCGAAACATCATAGGCTAAAGCTTTACATGTACTCATTCTGCAGTTTGGTATATAAAGTTGGTAGATGAGAAAATACCGTATCCCAACTTTTATTTAGTAATTTAAAGGCTCTTTCAGTTATTAGAGGGATCGAAATTCATTTCCAATTAATTATCTGTAGGGCCGCCCTTAAGGGTGTGCAAATGATGCGGCCATACAGGAGGGCCCCACAGTTTGGGGAGCCGAGCGCTAACTTAGGTGGCAGAAAGAAAATAAAACAGGATATTTTGGGAAATATTTGCCCGCACGTTCGTACCTGTATACTACCTCTATAGGTGAACCGCAAGACAATCGTGTGCGCGTTTTGTTTGTTTTGCTTAACCTAAAACGTTTATTATTCCGGTTCCACGATTGACCTCTATAATTAACTTATAGTAAACTTTAACGCACATTTGTGGTACACGTGATTGATCTATGCATTGAGTTACGCTTAAAATTATACTTGGAGTGTGATAGTAATGTAATTTAGTTGTGTGTTGTATTTAGTTTTTGTAGTAGTGTCTCGTGAGCACAACAAGCTTTGAAAATTGGAATATAAATGCAAACTATTGTAGTAATATTGAACCAAGATTATTATTATTATTTTGGGGAGGGGAGTGTATATAACTTAGGCCCTGAAAGCGATATTCACCCAAGGCCTCACGTCTGATCATTTAGTATTCTGAGAAATATACCACACATGAGTCTGCCACGTGATATGTTACACTGTATGGTATAATTTATGACAGTGCATAATAACTCTAGGAATATTCTACACTGGGATTATAGAATCTTATTTTCACTTGTTTGCCATTAAATCATTTAAACCAAATATTTTTTTTTAATCAAATTATACTTTTAAAGTAACACCCACATTATGTTATGTAAACATTTGTGATAAAACTTGTTCTTAGAATATTAGTTTAGATTAGTATTAAATACAACCTATTATTTGTGAAGTGTTCCCGATTGATTTACAACATTAATATTTTTTTATACATTTTTTAAAATTTAGAGCACTTAATTTCTTATTAGTGATAAAATGTTAAATAGTTTGAACATTTAATAATATCATTGCATTTATAGCTGTCCACATTTATTCTAAAATAATTATATAAAATGACTTTTTGCAACTTAAAAACATAGTCAGTTTATTACTAGAATACACTATTTAGGCTAATTATTTTAAGTGATGTGGAATTATATTATATGCAGATATATTGGGTATTTCCCGGCCAAATAATGTAGACTAGCTAATAATAAATTTTGTGTAAATGTCGATGCTTAATATGTTACAACACACCTAAAGTGTAAGCTCGTTAAGCTGACGAGGTGCTATTTGAAAAATTGCATGCTAGGTGTGATCATAGGTTCATAAATTTAGGTACGTGTTCCCAAGTAATCCTTTTCATATCCCACCCCCTGCAGGTTGGGATCCAGGTCACATAAGCGGGGAAGATTACATGTAGATGAAGAGAGGTACAGCTAGCTGCTAGGAAATTTACTCCCTACCACCGTGGCTCACTCTAGATTCTTTACTGACATTAATAATTGTATAGGTATTTCATATTTATTTTTTTCATTTATAATAAAAATATTTTCTTTTGTAAAGCTCAAGAGCCTGTATCAATAGTTATGTTGTTATCTGGATTAACTTTTAATATTCAAAACTTTTGTTAAAACATAGGCGCTGTACATATGTGTATGTGTGCCTATTGTAGGGTATAAAACCCATACCCCAACTTCCCACATATCTAGAGTATACCAATGCATGGGCACAATCAAAGACAATTTCTTAGAGATATACTTTCGACATTCTTTTATTTATCTATATTTCTTACACCGCTCCTTACTATCCATTCGGGTTGTGTGGCTAAGTATTAGTATCTATTTTGTGTTAGGAAAAAGAAGGTTTAAACTATAGCAAGTGTACCTGCATTTGCATGAAGGAGTAGTGAATATCCATTTAGGAAAAAAACACCCTCAGTACACCCAACCACGATCGAACCTTAATCACCCAGCCATCGGTTGTCTAGTCTATTGAAACTTGCCACCGAAGTGGGATGTCTATTTTTACCTTAGCTCTACCATATATACTGGATATCTCAGTTTAAATTTACACTTAATATTATGTCTGTGTTTTTGTTAAGAACTTTAATAGTTTAAGTCATATTCGTATGTTTTATCCATGCTGTGTAAAACAAAAATAATATGAATAGCGTAGTTAATTATTTTTTTATTGTTTAGAGCTCCATTTGCAAATTTATAATGCTTTCGGTTGTTCAATTTTCACACATTAAAATATTTGTAAAGCATGTTAATAAATATCTATATTTCAAAGCTAAGCTAGTTTTTTTAAGTTTACATAATATCATTGAAACAAAATTTGAATTGATTTTAAAACTTATTCAAACCAATTTAATCTATTATCACACTAAAGAAAAAACTGAATACATGTACTATTAGTTTTTAAATGATCAAATATGTATTTTAGGTGTAATACAGCTAATTTGCTAACTTTGCTTACCATTCATATAGATTTTAAATCTTATTATACCCAGCTGGGATACAAACCTTGACCTTTCCACCAACGTAAAGTCTGACAAGAAGAGTTTGGCGACTCCCCGATGTGGTTTGCATGTCCATTCTTGTTACACTTTTATTCTTTATTTAAGTAAGTGGAGAAATAACATTTTCCCTAAAAATTACTTTGAAAGCTATACACGATTTGTAAAAATAAAAACAGCTTTTCTTTTTTAACGAGCTTATTTTTTCAACTCAATCTTCACAATATCTAACTTATACAATCAAAAGTTTAAAAACATTACCCCGTTAGGAACAAACAAGATACCGCACCGCTCCAGCAAATAACGAGAACAGAAGGACCAATTCGCAGCATCACATGCACTAGTTTAATGATGTGCATAATGATGTCAGCACAAAAGTGCGAAATAAGAAGAGAGAGGAGAATTGTTTCCTCTCCCGCCTTAGACAGAAAGAGAGGACAATACGAAGGATGAGAAAGTATGTGAGAGGTTAAGAAGGAGGAAGAGTACAGAGAGAGAGAGAGAGAGAGGACGTTTTGGTCAGGTCCCGATTTTCGCGCCTGCGTCGTTCCGACGGTAGATGTCGCGTCAGTAGGGCAGAGTTTCCTTGACTAGCGCTCTCTAGTGGATCATTTGAGAGAACGTTGGGCCCACCGTTTGAACTCCCGCAAGCAAAAATATCCTTTATTGTTTTTATTATTAACAATGATAATATTGTAATTAATTTGAAAACGGAAAATCTAATATTAGCGCACGCGTTACAGAACTTAAAATATCAAAACATACCTTACGACGAGTGACCTGTTTCTTAAAAGTGTGCACGTGTTGTAAAACAATCGCTCGCTCTTCTGAGGACAGCATGGCCTTTCTAAATACTTTCTTAATTATGACCTTCTTTGAAATAATTCACTAACGTAGCTTGTGTATCGCCTTCTTGAATGACATAATTAGTGAAGAGTTGTAAAAAGGAAATATAAAATGCGTGTGATAAGTTTAGACTAAGAGTGTTGTTTTTTATATTTTGGTGATTTTCTTTCTGTTCGAGAACTTGAAACTTTTTTCCTTTATTTTTTATTTTTGAGAACTTGATATGAAAGGTGACGATGGAGAATATCACGATGCAGCACTGTTTTTGGGGAGGGTCCCTTTTTCATTAGGACACCGTCCCCCAAAAGCTAAAACAGTTATTTGAATTAATTAGTTTATTAATTAAAACCAAATATAATATATATTCATTTCTTCGTTTACTTTATATGAAACAACTGAAAGTGAATTAGAAGAATAATAAAATTAATACTTGCAGAAGTTTTTCTCTCTCACAATATTTAAAACAATAAAGTTTTTTACTAAGAAAATAATCTAGTGTCGTCATAGTTTTATCGAGTAGTCAAAGATCCCAAGTACATAGTGTTACCGTGTTTATTAGTGTTTACAGTCGTTTACTTGCCCTGGTCCATCGATCACCACTGTTTACTATTAGTCGTATTATTGGTTTTTATTGGGGAAGTGTTGGAGATGAAATTTAGTGAATGTTAAATCCGAGAAGAATAAACCAATCTGTGTAAACAATGCCGGCAATTTGGATCTTCGGTTCTCCCTCTATTCTTCTGATGTTAGCTGGTTTGCTGTTGGGTGTCTGCTCCTACAGCCATGGTATGTCCGTTCATTAATTTATATAGCTTTTTAAAAAATTATATACATACACAAAATAAATGTGTGCTGTTGAATGAGAAATGAAGAAAACCACATTTAGATTTGTTTTCTAGTTTGAATGTAATCATGTACCTAATATCCGGTTGATCGGACGTGAGATTAATTCTTAAGAACAATATATCTAAAAATAAATTTTAAATTTGTATTTTTAACACAACAACTCACATTAATTTTATGTATATTATGTCTAAAATATAATAAATAATAAGCCGTTGAATTTGCGGGAGTTGTATATGTTTAATACTAGCAAATGAATCAACGTAAAAAATCCACAATTGTAAAGAAATTGCAAATCAAATAAACTAAACACCCTACTGTTCTATCCAAAATTACAAGTTAAAATATTTAATTTTTAAATATATTTTTATGTAAAAGTCTTTGACAAAACATATATAGTGTCTTATTAAGTATTACTAGACTGTCTTTCATTCCAATTTTAGCCATATCTACTTGATACTACTATGCTACAATCAGATAACCTAATTACAAAAACTCAAACGAAAAATAAATAACAGTTGGATACAATCAAACCGTTTTTTAAATTTAATTATGAAATTTGAAACAATATTTACATGCTTGGATAATAGATAAACAACTTTTGTCAAAATTAATACCGAAGGCCAACCTCAGTGGTCTTGGGATAGAGTCCTCGTCTCAGGATCCAGTTTTCATGGATTCACACCCAGCAAGGGTCGATGGATTATTCTTGAGCAATAACAATCCGTAGCACAACTTCCTTTGGGTGAGAAGTAAGGCCGTTGGTCCCATGTTGATTGTGACATGTAAAATAACCCTGAAAAATATGTGAGAATACCTCTCCCGGCAAGCATATAGCCCGATTGGGATCGCGGAGCTAACAACTTTACCGGTAAAATTAATAAACTCTTTCTCTCTCGCTCATGAAAATCCTCATATGTCTATATAATTAGTAGATTCAGTAAGTGCACATTAAATAACTCAAACAAATAAAAAGATTTCGAAAATTCTTAATCTCACAATATTCTTAGTTAAATATATTATAAGGCGATACATATTTATTCTAAATTTTAAAATGTATGTGTATTTTTTTATATAGCAATAAATAAACCTATTTTAAAAGTGCACTACATTGACATTAATATTTTATTCTTTTTATGAGCCGTTCATAAACATAAGTCAGATGTTTACAAAAATACAGCTTGACATTGGGACCGAATAATTTAATGTCGAGTATAATGTATATTAAAAAGTAGTTAATTTATTTTATAAAATATGTGATAAAAGATGTGATGCTGTCTTTGATAAAAAAAGATGTGTCCCTACTTATCACATTACATCACATTTGTTTACAAGTTTGAACAATTTATTTAGTTACAAAAAATATCTCCAATTATTTAATGTCATTTCACGCATTAATCACTAGGTCGCAGCCCTCGAGACAGTTTTTCTCAAGCACCGCGTCTTACTAACCGTCCGGGTTATACGCTGATGTACTAACTAAGCTAATGGTTTTAGGGATTAAGGCGGTTATATTTATAAGAAGTGTACCATCATTTGAGTGGAGGGATAGGGGAAAACAAGTTTGGAAAAACCCCCCTCAATGCACCCGACCAAGATTCAAACCCCAATTTGCTCGTCATCGGCAGTCTAGTCTACTGCGAGAGTAGCGCGCTAGACCATTTGGCCACCTGGGCAGGTCCTCAAGTACAGTTAATTTTGTTAAAATAATTAAAAGGTGTCTACCTAAATGTATATTATGATAGTGGCTACTTTTCTAACACCAGGATTTAAAAATAAAACTGTTCTTTTTTCAAAATAATTAAAATACATTATGTTTGAGAATGTATAAGTATAATTTATTAATTCAAACCAGTTGACAAAAATAGGCTAAAAGGCCACACTGAACATCTCAAAGGCCACAGGTTTCCCCATCTTTGATTTGGAATCATATATAAAGTATTTACCAGTGGTTTACGAAAAAACGAAATTTGCTTTACTAACTCAATTAAAACAAAACATAATAATTATATTAATGTGGAGTGTTACATAAGAAAATATTACGTCAATCACTATAATAATTACTTTTTTCGCCTGCCTCGGTTGCCGCATAGTCTAAGGTGTTACTCTCGCAATAGACTGGCTGCCGATGACGAGGAGATCGTGTTTCAATCCCGGTCGGGTGTACTGAAGCTGATATTTTCTAAATGATTTTTCAATTTCTCTCCACACAAATAGGGCTAAACTTCTTCAAAATTAAACCTTTATATTCCTTAACAAATTATAATAATTAGTACATATGCATACAACCCGGACGTGAAGTACCAAAAAAACCACTATATTCTATGTACAAGTTTATCTTTCAAATTTCCCTATTTTCTTAGATAAGGACCCGGTGATTTTTTTTTATTTAAAGATTGATAAAATCCATTATTCGATGGATATTATTTGATGTATTGTTCTTTTCTCAAATAAATATGATAGTTTAATACCACCCTTACAATGAATAATGGGACTATCAGTTCTCATTTACCTGATCTGCGCCTTACTACCCGTCCAAGCTATCCACGTGTTTACATTGATAAATTAGGGATGAGGAAGGTACAATTTATAGAAGATGTACCCGGATCCATTTTCTTAGAAAATTTCCTCCGTAGACAAGTCCTAGTTTAAAAGTTCAACCTTATGTAAACATACAACCAGACAAGACAAGACTAATGCCTTTATTCGCTTATCTACATCATATTTAATTTAGCTAAAATAACAATCATCTGGTTTTAATTCAACTGTGTGTAATTTTTGGAACTAGTTATTTTATAGTCTCTTTGCTATCCTGTCTATAGGAATTTTAGCTATTTCTCTATTTACCTCAACGAAGCACAAATAAAGAACAAAAATAATATTATTGACTTTTCTTTACCTAATTTTACTAACAAAAAAAAATATTTTAAATCGATTTAAAAACACATATCTTACGTAAATATAATAATATACAGTTACCTTGAGGTTTATCACCCCCTGCTTTGTTATAGTAAAATGTACCCGTGATAATTTTTTAAAAACAATTTTTGGTATTATCTTTAGATCTAAAATTTTTTAGGCATTTTAAAATATTTTATGTTTAGACAAACGCTTAAAAAAAGCTTATGAGTAGTAAATTTTTATATGTTTACTATACACTTTTAATAAACTGTGTCATGAAGTATATGAAATAGCTAGTTAGCGCTAAAATAATATATTAATATGGATTACAAATTAAAGATACACAATATAGTATTTCTCCAACGAACAGCTTAGATATAATTTCTGGTCCTATTAGTGAAATATTTAACGAGCCTTATGTATAATTTAATTTCTTGGAAATTATCTTTAATCCTATTCTGAAATACTCGAGTATCATTACTCCTTCCTTATATTTATTTTAGCATTTTAATTCAACTACTATGACATTTAAATTTTTTTCTAGATTAGTGTGGCCCATTGATTTAATAAAACTCTCAAACTACCTATCCAAACCATACATATCTTTAGGTGATTTTATATGTTCGCATTTGAATTGAGGGAGATGAGCAAACCTTTAGGAAAAAAACCTTTAATATACCCTTCCGGGGTTCGAAACTAAGCCTCCACATGATTGACAAGCCAGTATAATGTGAGAATAACGCCTAAGGCTCTACATACACTATAGTGAGTAAGAACACTATTTAAATCAGAGAATAATTAAATGCTTATATTACGCTATGATTTCCCCTTTCAGTATTGTAAAAATAAATATAATATTAATATTAATCATTATAATAGTTTATCAATCATCCAATTATGATATACTGTATATATATTGATTTGAATTAAACAATGGTAGCTTATCCAAGAAGTGTAAACATCATAACAAGTATAATAAAATTTAATCGTGTAGCCCAATTACGTAGCTATTGGCTTTGAAAATAAATAGACTAATCCGATATACGAATTTCAATTTAACTCTATAATTAGAAACTTTTTTACATATAATAAGGCAATTTTCCAATTTGTAGGTTATTTGATTTGAAATGCACTTTAAATAATACGGCCTGAACGAGGCAGTGAAATATAGTAATTGTGTTTTACGACACTAATTTTGAAAGCCGTCACTGTGCGTCTATGACGTGTGTGTGTGTGTGTGTGTGTGTGTACGCGTGTGCTTGTTGGTTATACGCGGGAGTGTGTTGGGGTTTAAGGGGGTTGAGGATAAGGTTACGCCATGTGTAACACGGGTTAATGTTTCATACTGAGATACATACTAGGCAGCAGACTGTTTACTAAATCACAGGTAAATAATTGCTACATGTAAACATGTTTATGAATAAATGCCAATAGAAGAATTCACTGATTGTTCATACACTGCGACCCAAAAGTACAATACTAGTTCACACTCTCTTCTATAGGTACTTTCTTTGTATTTTATAAAAATGTTCTTTTGAGTAATATATTTGACACAACTCATTAAGGTAAGGGTGTAGGGGACGCGAGAAAAGATAAGCTTTTTCCTCCATTTATTACGTCAAAACAAATCAAATATTTCTTTAGTAGAAATATAGAGTTTAGTTTTATCCACATAGTGACGTCAACATTTATAAATTATGATATCTGTCAAAGGTGTCCTGGAATTTAATTACAACTATTTATTTTCATTAAAAAAGTTTTGTCATTTAATGCAGCTTTTCTTTTGCCAGATATTTAAGAAATGTGTATATCAATATGTGAACAAAATTTAAATTCTATATTTCCACTGAAGAAATTGTAAACTTATTTTAGCAAAATAGTGTTGTTACAAAAACTGTAGAAAATACCTTACATGTTATCGCGCCCCCTGCACTCCCACTTTAAGAGCCCATTTAATTCCATGGCTAACACGCAACTTAGGCGGGTGCTAGATGCTAATCGTGTTGCGTTTTCCTGTATTCTACTTAAACATCTCATTTAATTGAGAAAAGTGACACTGTTTAGCAGTATTTAAAACAAAACAAAACAAATAATAAAATCTAATTGATACCAATTTCGTGGTCGCTAAGTTTCGATACTGGTTCGAGCGTAAACGTATATCTAATGTCCCCATTAATCGATCGTGAGATTGGATATTGTGGTGGAATGTAAGGAAACACGAGCTAAGATAAGCATTTATGCTGATTTTATAACAAAAAAACATTTATTGGTAAAAAAAATCAAATATTGCTCCTGTAGATACATTTAGTTCAATCTGCTACACTTCTTAGATAATTAGCATGCACTATTGGCAGTTGATGGGAAACATTTTAAATACAAATAAATAGTATACTGGACAAGTTTTTGATGCCCGTGATCAATATTCATTGTAGATATTACTTTATAAAGCAAATTGTATTAATGTTTTTACTGAAGTAATATTTTATTGATTTTGGCCAAAAACTTTTTTGTTATCTCGTGCGGCAGCCCCTCCCATGTACTTGCTCCGTGTTTCACTTCTTACTACCCGTCTAGGCTCGAAGGAATTTATTTACACTAACAAGGGAAGGATGAGCTAGGTACAATTTAGAGAAAGTCTACCCGCATTCTAGTGGTGGTAGAGTGGGAAACTATTTAGACTATAAACACCGCAGTACTTCCGGCCGATACCTAAACTACGACCTCCCAGTTACTGGCAGACTAGACGACTTTGAACGCCTCTTCACCGATACGTCCCTTGTAAGTTATACACACACAATAGCACCGGAGGAGGTGTTTACCCGTTAGCATATTAGCTAATTACACTAATATATTAGGGATGAGGAAGATTGATTTTAGATTAATTGTACAGGCATTTGCGTGGAAGGAGAGTGTAAAACCATTTAGGAAAAAACAAACTCGATACACCCAACTAGTATTCAAACCCTGATCTCCCCATCATCAATAGTCCAGCTTGTTGCGAGAGTGACGTCTTAGACTATTCAACCAACTAAGAAGATCCTGTAGTACACACATCCGGGATTTGATCCCAGATCTTCTTTCTATCACCGACCTTTGAGTCACCAGTGAGAACATTTAAATAACAGCTACTCTCGTCCCCAGAGCTTAGTGGGAAGAGTTATCACTACAACTCATGGAGACCCTGGTTTGATACCTGGCGGGGCCGTCGAACATATATATTTATGTACAGGTCCACCCCTCTATCCATGGAGTAAAGTAAGTTACATATATACCAGGCCCTAGTGTTTAATATTAGATTCACTGTCTAAGACAGGGATGGGTAAACTACGGCTCGCGGGCCAAATATAGCCCACCAGTGTGTTAAATCCGACCCGTGGGATAAATATTTAAAATATGTTGCGTTGTGAAGTAGAATGTTTTAAACACACCAAAACTGTATTTTTATAAAACCATGAAAAAATAAACATTTCCGACTTTGGTAATTCATTCCCAAAACATATGTCATTGTTTACATCCTGATATTTTTGCCAACATGTTTTTTCTACCATGAAACTTAAGGAAAGTTATCTTAGAAACTGACTTACAGATGAGAATCAGCTCCTCACAGTTTCACTATTCTCTCAACCCATCATATACATCTTCTGAACGAACTTTAAACCAAACATAAATCACTAAGGGGTTTATGATTGTTTTGCATTCTTAATATATTTAAAATTTTCTATGTGGTTCTATTATGTTTTTTTGGATGCGAATTGAAGCAAAATTAACTAATAAATGTATTTGGTAGATTTTTTTTTATCTGGCTCTCTTTTAAGGAGGTTTGCACATCCCTCTAGCTCAGCTACTTTTTAGTTCCTGCACTGATATTACCTCTGCCTTTAGTAAGTACTTGTTAAATATTATAGTATAGTAATAATTGAAATAATTTTTAAATTTCTAAAACCAACCAATGGGTTTGTCATTTATTGATGTTAGCTAAAGTATACAATGGAGGCAGTATTTCAGGCAAACTCTGGTAGAGCAATTTCACTAATTGTGATTTAAATGTATATATCTAATTATAGTTTTTATAATAAATCAACTCACATGGTTGCTACGTGTTATACTTCAATGGCATATGGTCACTGTTGATTAGTAGGATTGGAGAACAAATCTCTGTCAAATGAATAAAAGGGGACTGACCATCAGTATGAAAATTTCCCTAAATTATACTCATATCCCTCCCTCCATGCTTTTGTCGGTGAACTTCCCTCAAGACTAGCCTTCTTAACCCTACCTATTACTATATTTTTTAGCACCTTATCTTACTATCTGTTCAGGCTATACGCATCCCTACCTATTAGTTTAAAATAATATCATCTCGTGAGTTAACCTTACCTGTAAATATAAAAAACACAAATGCTCTGCTGGACAATTTTACGTAATAGTAAGGGGACGTACATCAAAACTCGTTTGTTCTATATGCGTGTACCTCAAATGTTTTCAGTGTTTTTATTTTTTTTGGGTAAACAAAGTATATCCCTCATCTACTGAAGTTCTTCTTTTCAATGGTATCCAGTTAGTAGCAGCCAATCTCCGAATAAACACGTTTCCCAGCTATGTAACCAATTCTGTTCAAGTGTAATT
Organism: Timema bartmani; assembly: GCA_902151455.1. Classification (NCBI taxonomy): domain Eukaryota; kingdom Metazoa; phylum Arthropoda; class Insecta; order Phasmatodea; family Timematidae; genus Timema; species Timema bartmani. The sequence goes on along the minus strand of CABFWB010001104.1, from coordinate 134,812 downwards.
TAGTGTAGAGCAGAATTAAAATTTTTTTTTGTCATTCTATTTTCCAATCAGCAATGGAATGGCCAGCATCATTCCAATTTTAGATATTTATCCTCGCATGAGGACATGTGGTAAAAAGTAAATAAAGTAGATGTATTAGTTTTGAGCGTTTAATAGCAGTTTTTTTTATACAATTCGCAGTACACACATAATAACTTGTAGTCTTCGCTTTCTTTATCAGTCATGGGTTAGTTTATAAAATAACTGTGATTTTACGTAAAATATTTTAAATATTTATCCAATTATATTTAATTAAATGTATTTAAAAAAAATTCCAGGCAAGCAATCCTTATAGACAATTACATTTTATTTTGGAATCCGTATATTTTTATTTTATTATTGAGATATGGTTGAAATAAAACATAGCATAGTTAGGTGTATTATTAAATTATCCTAGTTTATAGATCTTACGTCCTCCTTGTGAAATATCTAAATCGTAGCCTTCAAACGAGAATTATAAATCTCCAGACGGGGAAACAATATTTGTTTTATAGTCTTAGTAAAAAAAAACTAAGCTATTTTGAAAGAGAGTGTTTTAAATGTTTCCCCCCAGGTTTATATTGCGTATTAAACACCAAGTTTTAATTAAATAATACTGATACAATTTAGGCATTTTTAGGACATTTTAATTTATACAAATTAACTGTCAAACAGGAACTGTGCCAGGCTAAATTCTCATCGGTTGGTTCTTTTCTGAGCGCCAGGGGCTATAGTGGGTCCGGCACTCAACGTAGACTCGAGTCGACTAAGTTTTTGATAGTCTAGAGCGCGGAGGTTCTATAAGTACTCCATTTTCTTCTTTGATAGTCTAAGGGTAAGTAGGTACGATAGGCATTACGACAAGGTTGAGGGGATAGAATAGGCAATCCTCCTGTGAATAGGAGACATAGCTTCATTTTTATAATAAGTTATGTTAGGAATTGTTTTAATAGATAAATGCAAATCAATTAATAATATTAAATTCTGAAAATTGAAAAATGACACCTGTACACAGGAATCGATGCTGGCACCTTTGGCTTAGTACGCCAATGCTTTAACTACTGAGCTATCCAGGAATCGTCCCGTGCCCAAGTTAATTCTTCACTCATATTTTAAGGCAGAGTCTGTGATGGACGTTCGGCAATCGTCGGTTACAAGTATGTGATTATATTAATATCACGAGCTATCTGATAACGCAGCCATCTTCGACTCGGTAGTTGGCTTATTGCTGCCATTTGTACAATTATTATAATTGTAAGGGAATGCATATTTAAGAATCAAATAGCCAAAGCCTTAACAATTTTTTTAGAGTTACATTTTTACCCTCTTTGACCTTGTTGCAATTTTGAGAACTTTTTATATTAAGTACCTGGCTCAGCATAAGATAAATATTTTAGGGTGGAAAGGGTAAAAAGGTTAAAAAGTTGTAAACAGTAACTAAGAGCGAAAAGGGAGAACAGGTGGATATAATAAAAGTTTTTTTAAAGTTATAAGATATCAAGTAAAAGTATTAAAAAGTTTAAAACTTAATAAAAGGGTATAGAAGGTAAAGGGGCAGTAAATAAAAAAAGGGTTAAAAGAGGAACATTGTAAAAAATGGTAAAAAAGGTTTAAACTTTAAAGTAAATCTTATAAAAACTATAAGGGTTAAAAGGGATATAAAGGATAAAAGTGCCAAAAGATAAAATGGACAACAGTAGTAAAAGGGGGAAAGGTTCAAAAATAGCAAAGATGGTAAAACGGGTGGAAAGGGACAAAAGAGTAAATATTAAATCTAATCAAATTGTTTAAATTCCTGCTTCCAGATGCGTATGTGCGTACAGAGGGGCTACACCTTTTTAAATTTCAGACCTTTGCGTGGGGTAGATATTGAGCAAAGCTCATGACAGACAAACTTTTCATTTCATTAATATAGATGGCCTAGGTCCACTTAACACTCATGCATTTATTATTAACACATTGATTTCATTATACGTATTTAAATTTACTTTTCCATTACTAATCTTATATAAAACATTTTTAAAATGAAAAAAAATAAATTAATTCCTATTAATTCTGTGAAGTGCCACTTTTTTTTTTTTTGGTACGAACAATTTCATCTCTATCTCGAATGGTACCGCTACTTCGATATTATTCTGACCAAAATAAGTGTCAAAAGTCAAGTGTGAAAACCAGATGTTTACTTTCCCAAACTTGCTATAAATCTATGTATCCCACCGCTCCTTGATATATCTCATGGTTTAACAGTAAAATATAAAAAACGTATTATTTATTTTACTAATTCTCTACTGTAAGAAGTTTGTAACCACAGCCATTATTATTTTATCGATATAGTGATCTGCTTTACAATAAATTCCTCAAGTACGTCGGGATGGATGAAACACAACTGATTGACGGTAATGAGAAAGTAACAATGCAATAAAGAAAGAGCGACCCGCGCCACAACGATCCGATAATAGTGTGGAAGAAGAGCTAATGCTTAGTAGACCACGTGGAAGAAGGAAACGAGAAACCTCTCACTTTGCAACAACTCGATTATGTTAGTCAATCAAATATAGGAAGGCTAAGGGTTCGGCCAGACTGACAAGCGAGCGAGCGACTGGGTGGCCAGACTGGCGAGCGCGTGATTAGCAGATAGCTCTCGATAGTTGTTTGACGAGGAGGCAAAGGTTCGAATCTTGAACTGAGGCTGGTTTTTGACAAGTGATTTATTGTTATGGTTTTATCATCCTCTCTCCACGGTAAAGTTGATGCTTATTTGTATAGGCCTACTTTGATTATAATAGTGAAGTAGTTTAACATATCAGTTTTATCTATATATACATATGGGTATGGTTTATTATCTGACCAATTAAATTAGGCCGTTAGTATCAAGTGTGCTAAACCTATCGATAGTAATAAAAAATGTCAAAATGAGAAGTTTTCCTAGCACTCGATGAACCAACATACAATAATATTGCTTAGCGCCTGTAGACTAGACTGTACCGGGTCGAGCGCTCCAGTCTGGCCACCTTTACAACCAATGTGTTCTATTTTATATTTTAGTCGCTCGCCCAGTCTGGCAGTCCCCAGTCATATTTGCGAGTACTGTAAGACTCGATGTGAGAAAATAAGAACATTAAATTACACTGACTGCTGTCACCGTGGTAAAGTTACTCTAACGCTATATCATGAATCTTCATTGTTAGAACAGCTCTTAACATAACATATTACACAAACAAATAACTATAAAACAAATAAACGTTCGTTTGACAGTGCATTAGTGATGTTTATTAGTTATGCAAAAACGGAAGAACATTCAGCTGGTGGCCCTCATACAAGATTCACGATAACGTATACCATGATATTGGACCCCTTCACGTGACTGACTCTTGCGAATCAACACAGGATTAAGTGTAAATCTATGACGTAGATACAACCGTTGAACACAGTCTGGAAACCCAGCGTATGATCCATGATCAATGCGTGAGCTTACGCAGTACATCACAACGTCAACACTTAAGATGGGGTGCTAGTGAGCGTGAGTTTAGGGCAGTATTTTCGAAGTTTTTTATAGCATAAACATTTATTTGGCCAAAATAAATCAAATATTTCTTCTATATAAACATAGAGTTTAGTTTTCCGCACATGCTAATCTTAACAGTTCTTGAATATCTGTCAAGGGTGTCCTGGAATTTAGTGACAACTTTTTCTCTGCATTTAAACAGTTTGTCACCAAATGCCGCAAATGAGAGATCTATTTTTGCCAAAAAAGTTTATGCTATAAAAACTGCAAAATTAATGCACTAAACTGGCGCTCACTAGCACCCCACCTTAAGCTCAATCCTTCCACAAAGTGAACCAGTTGCCACAAGCTGAAAATAAAAAGCAGCTGACTAAGGAAGACAATATAAAATCCTGCTAATGTAAAAGTATATAATAAACCATACCGACCAGAATCAAAGATCATCCGATGTTGCCGCTGTATTCAGAACTTATGAAGGAGCAACATTGGGGAAAGGAGATGTAATTTAATTGTTTATAGACGCAAGGAGGATATTCGTAGTGTTTCAGTACTTCAGTCAAGCCTTGATCCGTCAGAGTATCCTCTGTTATTTCCATATGCTGACGTCCTTACATCCTAGAGTGAAATTATCTCCTTCAGAAAAGTTTTACCATTCAAATTATAGTGCATGCAATTTCCGTTGACACTTATTTTTGCCATAGCCATTAATAAGATTCACGGTCAAATTTTACAAAAAATGGGATAGTATTGCCAAAATCTATTTTTGCACATGGGTAATACGTTATACTAAGGCGAGCCCACTCATTCAACGGAGAAAAAATATTACTAACTGAAGAAAAAACTGTTTATGAAAGGAACAATGTGTTTTACACAAACAACGTTGTTTACAAAGTGGATCTCTAATTTATTTATTTGTATGTAGCTTATTAATTAACGTTCTTCATTAATGTATATAATGTCATGAAAAAGTAAAAATATAATTTTGTTTAGTAAATGAATTTACTTTCAATTTAAAATTTCATGTTAGGTTCATGTTATTCACATTCATATAAAATATTTAAAAATATTGTTTTGTTTAATAAATGAATTCACGTTCAATTACAAAAATTAATGTTTTAATAGAAGGTGAATTTTTCGGCCAGGACAACTAGTTTGCATTACTTTCTTACTCGATAGCACTAAGAACAAAATAGTTCACTACGCACCTCACCAAAGTACGCGAACTATACCTGTCTTGAGTTAATTCTATCCAGTCACCCTCATTACACCATATCTCTATCAGCTCCATTATAGTAATTATTATCTTCTCATCTGCTTCTAGGCATTCTCACTGGTCTCTTCCAATTATATTTGCCAGCCAATACCTCAAACGCGGTTCAAGTTTTATTCAATTCACATTAATAACATAAATAGTAAAAACACCAGACACAACATTTCAAGTATTTCTCCTGTAATATCATTTAAAAGAAAACCATGAGGTCCTTTCTTAATTACAAATTATTCCCATCGTACTTTCACAGTTGTAAAAAGAAAGCTAGTGGACCAGACTCTCGTCAACCTGACACCTTCACTAGATGAACGTGTTGGCGGGGATAGCGCGCTAGAACGCTCACTCAACTGCTTACTTACTTCTAAAGGACGCAAAGAGCCTCAACTAAAACTCTTTGTACTTGGTTCTAAGCCCCAGGCAAGCTAGAAATAAGCCCAGACCTAAGCTAAACAAAAAAAAAACAAAAAAATTATGACCAACTTTGATTCAAGCAACAATGGCCTTCCAAAAATTAAAAATATTAGTTCAAACAGTTCAAGAGCTAGAATTAGAGTGATTAGACTTAAATTTAGTAAAAAAAATTTAACAAATTTTATGACAACTTATTTTACTTAAAATAACAATACATACCCCGGCATGGCTATTTAAAGTTTTAACAGAACTACATTTAAAATTTACTAATTTATTTAAATTACAGACATTTAAGTTATTTTTAGTACAAAAAAAAAGGTTTGGGCTATAAAATTAAGTTATTTGTAGATTATAAAAAGCTAGGAAGACCACAATAAGCCTACCTAGACAGATGTTATTAAAATGGAGTTCTGTATCTATTAAGACAATGAACTCTGTGGTTGAAATATACCAATGTATATCATGATGACCCACTGAAATTTCAAAAGATTAACTGACCTTTGTTGCATCGCCATTGACCAATGCTTTCAAATAATAAAGTCTCTTTATGTTTATTAAACTACTATTGGTATGGATGTGTATGTGTATATGTAATAAAACCACAATAACCGTTTATCGTAATCTCCATGAAATGCTGGAAAATTATTTGCTGATAGCCTGACTTGTATGTTTGTAGCCCCGTGTGAGCGTGGCTGTTTGACAATGAACCAGGTGTGGGATGTTGAATGGATACTAATACAATAGCAGTAATATAGAAATAAAATGTTCCGAATATTTTCTCCTCATACGTATGTGATAGTAAATCGTCTAGTCATTTATTCTGTGTTTGTACATTTTCAAACTCTGCTCATTGCTCTAATTCTTAGTCTTAGTTTCAATTGATTTATATATTGCTCATGATTGAATTCTCAAAATGTGGTTTAAATCTTTGATTTCTTTCTTTATTTGGCCTCTTTTTAACATTTATTTTGTAAATTTCCTCGTCTATGGTTTGTATATTAATATATAATGATTAATAAAACATATATTTTGACAAGTCTTAGTACACAGAATATAATGAATAAACCTTCTTGTTAACCATCTAAAACTTGGAATTGAAATCAATGTTGTCCCGTATAAATCTAGTTAGAAGGAAAGAAAAATGTACTCAACAAGTTTGTCTTGGATCACACAATAATTATCTGTGTTGGACTTGCCTGTCTACATTATTGTACTTTCACCATGATCTTTTAATTATGGTTTGACACTATTATAATATTCAGCACTAAGAACAAATATTCTTATCTATTTATTGTTAATAAACTGTACCATTTTATTTTGTATTCTACCTACCACGACACTGAATGCTAGAGCATTCCAGTTCACTTCTCTACCAAGTTCTCTTTCAGAATGCAGACAGAGCTGCTACAGCCTCTAGCGGTGATGGCAAACACTTTTATAACATTGGGTGCAACAACTTTTATAGCTTGAATAGAGGCGATCCATAAATCACAGTTCAAAAATGCTAGTGGAAATTATGTGCCGTATCCAAGTGCACTTTTTAAACGTACATTTTAATTATTTTTGCTAAACTAAAGATCACTTAACTCATATCTATAAAATTAGGGATTTGAGATTCAAATGAACAGTTCATTTACCCTGAGAGAAGGCAGCAGTCCCTTGACTAGTTACACTATGACCCTATATTACTAGCTACATCATAGTGGAAGGAATACGTTTGAGCTTGCAGCTTTCAACGGTAAACAGATGGTACATTATTCAGAATTTAGCTTTTTTGCTTCCTAAGAATAAACTGTTATATTAATTCTATTGTAATGTGTTTGTATTGTATTCATATTAAAAGGTGAACAGTCATATCTCTTAGGCTTTGTCAAACGAAATATTTCAGCAAAAAGTGTAATAGAAATACTAAGAAAACGTATTAAAACGGTTGATTAAATATTAGTTTATTATGAATATAACCTTTTCCTTACAAATTCTGAGCTGAAGTCATTTAGTTTAAAGTGGTACACAAGCATAGAAGTGAACTTCACGTCGTGGTATATTGTTGAATTCCGTGTCTGGTAAAAAGAAAACTCTGTACAAGAGATGAAAATTTAAATTAAAGAAAATAATGAAATCATATATTACGGCTGTACCTTCTTACTCTCTCCGGTGCTACTGCAGTGTCGAGTCGTCCTCAGAAAAAAAGAAAGAGAGATAAAACGTAAAGCTTGACTCGACGAAAGAAAGAAAGGACACTCAAGCCGAAATAAATGGGTTCAATAAAAGCTTAGAGCTGGTTGTAAACAAACAATGCTAGGAAAGTCGACTACGATTTCTAAGAAGAAAATAGAATGTGATGGATGTAGAAAGAAGAAAAATGTAAATAGATATAACGAAGATTTTCCTTTCTAAATTATGACGCTCTAAAATTTGATGTTTCTAATAAAGATTTTGTTTTTGTTTTTAAAAGAGCTAACTCAGTTTTCATTCAGAGCGCGGAACTGATCCCATTTGTTTTAGTGGTGTTTTATTTCATTTTTCGGAACGACACAATGGTTTGCAAGTCAGTGGCCACAGAGTGTGATGAAAGAGCCCTCCACCAATCCCTCTCTACTAAACATATTGCCGACACACAACTTCTAGAAAAGCTTTCCGTGTTTAACTGTCTCTTATATCTGACGGCCAGAAAACCTTACATCCTAGCAGGACAAGGTTGAACAAAATGGTTACGGCCAGAAAACCTTGCATCCTAGCAGGACAAGGTTGAACAAAATGGTACAACCATTCTGACCGACATTTTGCTTTATTGGGGGAAAAAAAGAAGTATTTAGGGGTTTTGAGAGGATATTATTATGATATAGTTATCTAAAATGTGTTTTCCTAAATAATCAATATATTATTTAATGCTCTAAGCTAGATTGTATTGCTGGTAAGTATTATCTTAAGGTGGGAGTGTAGAATACGTGAGAAAATTGCAGTTTATTTTTGCATGTTTTTATGGCTAAACGTTTTTTGGTCGAAATAAATAAAATATTTCTCAGTATAATTCAATTTCCATCACATGGTTACCTCAACAGTTTTTAAATATCTGTCAAGGGCAACCTGGAATTTAATAACAAATTTTTATCTTCATTTAAAAAGTTATTAATCAAACGCTTATATGCTCATGACATATTAAAGAACTGTTGATATCACCGCGTGAAAATAAAATAAAACTTTATGTTTCTACAGAAGCAATATTTGATTTATTTTTTCAAACAAAAATATTTATTTTTCTATAAAAAGTTCAAAAACACTGGCATTTCCTTGCGTCTGCTTCCACGTTAAAGTCTTGATACAAGTAAATCAAGTATTGGCTTGATATCAGAGTTAGATCATCGTTCAGTATTTCAAAATATGGTATTGTTTCAATATTGTAGAGGCAGGATTCGGCTCAATATTAGATATTTTGTTTTTATATCAATAGAATGGAATACAAATATGATATAATGTTGGCTTAATATCAAGGAATCAACCGTTCCCGCAATATTAGTGAATTAAATATTTACAAAATACTTATAAATAAAGTGTTTACACAGAAGATGTTGGTTGAGTATTATATAATTATTCTCAGGCGTTGGATCAATAGAAGAGAATCGTTTGTCTGCTCAACAAAAGGTAATTAAGTGTTGACTCACTATTAGGGATTTAGCTACTTTCTCAATGTTAGGTAATTATAATATGTTAGCTTTATATTAGGTAAATGGAAATATTTATATTATAAAGACTGTGTTATCAACTCACTGTTATAGATATTTAGCGCATGCTCATTTCAGCACTGTTCACGGTGGGGTGGCACAAATAGGAAGGCTCGTTACATGTATCTGATGTTAGCAAGATTTGCTGTTGAAAACCCGGTCACTGTATCGGCAAACTAAACATCACATGTGAAGATCTTAGTAGAAAGAAAATTGCATGCTTGTGGTGACAACACGTATAGATAGGGGTCAGCCAGGGGCGTCACACGAAACATATTTTGTGGGGATGAGACAATGAATCTTCCATCTCTATGCATTCTGAAATTAAAAAATTTCCTGGATATTTTTAAAGTTGTAAATGATGGATGTTTAAAGTTACAATTATTGTTTGTTTTGACATTCACCACTATTTCGTGTAGGAAAACTAACAATTTTTGGCTCGTAAAAAGACTAGGCTTTATCAAGTGATGCACTTAAAACATTACTTAACTTTCTTAAGGATACTAGTAGTAGTAGTAGTATTAGTAGTATTAGTAGCCTTAAATAGAGTAAGCAATGACAACGGTGCAACTAACCAACTTGATAAACTAAGCTTTCGGTTTATATACATTTTATTACAGAAGGTATTGCCTTTCAACGTTCGATGAGTTATGAAGTTGGGAAAATTTTGAGACTAGGGATCGACAGTTGAATAGATTGAAATTTGTCTTTACATGTCATAATCGAAAGTATTATAGTACAGAGTAATCCTAGAATTTCACAAATAAATATATCTAGTTTTCACAAAATTCCCAACTTCCAAGCTTTTTCTCAACATTGGTGGGGCTTACACCACCCCTCCCCCACCTCCAGCGTTACGCCCCTTTGCTCAGGATTGTGTTTTAATGACAAATGAATGTGTTTAGACGAGTGTAAGTACAGAGTGAATAGAGAATAACAGGATATTTAACTTCAACAGTCGGGTGCAAATACAAGATTCTGATTTGCAGTTGAGGGGAATAATGGGGTGGGGACCAAAACCACTCTCTCAAACCTTAAACAGTATGCTATAAAACTTATTCCTGTTCTTAAACGAAGCAGTCCGCACCATTTTGTTTGTGATGTCACAAGCCATGAAAACAACCAAATTCAGCCAACACAATACATTGGATAATTTGTGTTACTCAGACAACCGCTCATGTTGTATGGAACATACATTAAATAATCTCATAGAAATATTTGGATAACTTACGACTCAATAATAACATATCTATATTTTTAATTTCATGTTTTGAAAGTGTCAATTTTAATTTTATTTAAATTCAATATTATCTGATATTTGATTTCGTTAATGTGATTTCTTATCAGAACCAAACAACTTTATCTCTTTATATAAGTTTTAACTTGTGAACTGAAGTAGGATAGTCCTGTATTTGACTTATTTTATTTTGATTAGCTAAGATAGTGTAGATTTGAGAAAGTTAACTCAAATAAGCTTGTAGAGTTGTTGGTAAGCCCTTATAATAACATATTAGGTATAAAACCACCACAGTTGCATCTGGCCATCATTCGAACCCCAGACTTTCCATTAATGACTACTAATAGTAATGCAAACCCAATTCCTTAGCGGGACCCACACTAGTGAACACGCGGACAAAGGCAACAGTCTCGTCTTGTTTAGTGTGTCATTGAAAGGGAAGTCCGTGTTTATACATTATTACTTACTCTCCTTTAGTGAGAACTCGACTACAATTTCTATAAATATGTAACTTATTGTCTGATTAGTATAAATATGCCGTCCAGATTAATAGGTTGACGCAAGAAGGGCTGAGAGGAAATATCTTAGATTTCACCACTTGGGAGATAACTATAATTAGTTATGTTTACGTCATTGTGACTTCTTAGTATTCATGTATTAATTGTAAAAAGGACCCGATAGATATTAGAGCAGAGTATACATTAGATAGTTATTAAGGCTTAAGGTGTCATTCTCAAAACAGGCTAGACTACCTATGACAGGAAGCTCGGGGTTCATATCCTTGTCGGATATACTGAGGGGGGTTTTCCCTAAAATGTTTCCTACTCTCCGTCCACGCAAATGCGTGTACAATTCCTTTATATTCAACCTTTCTCATTCCAAGCTAATTAGCGTAATTAGTACATATGTGTATGACTTAAACAGGTAGTAAGAGACGGTACTAAAATAAAAGTCCTTAAGAATGTAGGCCTGTATTATCTACTCGTATGTAATGATTTAAAACTACTTACTGAACTATTGCATCAGAATATCAGAGGATCTCTATTTAGGGGAGAACCAAATATTTACATATCTAGCACCCAGTGTTTTGAGCTGTCTGCATATTTACTCTATTGAGGTAGGGGTGATTAAGGTATAATTTATAAAAATGTACCCGCATTTACGCAGATGAGTGACACAATATTAAGGGGAAGAAGACCTCATCATTACACCTGACCTGGATTTGAACCCTGTCACTTCAATCTATTGCGAGAGTTACGCCATATACGATGTAGCCACTGATGGGGGTACCCGAAGATACAATTCCCTCAAACAGGTATAGCAACAACCACAAGATGTTTCCATGCAACAAGATCTCAACTGAAGGTCTGGCCACATTTAAAGATGAACATCATACATATAAGGCAAAATTATGGCAGGTTATATCATACTTATTATACACTAATATACACGAATGGATTAAAGAAGACGTCTTCCTACTAACATAAAATAAGTCTGAACATTTTTAAAAATATAAATATTTATTGAGGAAGTACATAAAGGTATGTGATTTTAAAAATGTAATTTTTCTAACAAGATGAAATAAATTTTTCCAGTATTTTTCCGGAGAGCTTTTCGATACGATGCAAACAATATTTCAACATGAAAAAGGCTGAATGGTTTAAAAATAATGCAGAAATTTCAATACAGTTTTATTATTATTATTATTATTATTATTATTATTATTATTATTATTTGGAAAGTATATCTTAAATCCAAGTTTATTTTAGCTTCATCCAGACCGATGGACATGCAGTCCTAGTCTTAGAATTTAACATGACAGGTAATAATATTTTTAGGAGGAAAACTCCCTTAAGGGGGGCTTACTTATCACTGATTGAAAATTCAAAGTTTTTTTGAAAATAGCCCTAAAAGTTTTGTTTAAAATTGATATCAAGAGGACCCGCTTTGGTTGCCGCATGGTCTAACACGCTACTCTTGCAATAGGCTAGACTGCCGATGACGGGAAGATTGAGGTTCGAATCTTAGTCGGGTGTACGGATGGTAGTTTTTTCAAAATTATTTTCCGTTCCCCTTCCACGCAAATGCGGGTACACTTCCTATTAATATACCTTCTAATCCCTAAAACCACTAGCGTAGTTAGAACATAAGCGTATAACCCAAACGGTGTATTAATACGGGGTGGTAAAATATATATTTTTATAATATATTATCTGGGGAGCTTTTGATATGATAACACTGTATAAATTTTTTTGGGGGGAAATATTTTTATATATATTGTAGTTTACTGATAACTGTCTTTTGAAAACTATTACACAAACTTTAATAAACTATTTAAGATTATGTTGAAACATTCATTTTGAATATGTTTATTTTTATTATAGAGATATTGCTAATGCTACATGAATAGGGGGTTAGACTCATTGGGGTGACGTGGATTGTTGCCAGAATACTCAGAAATGGTGATATATTCTAACCCCCGCGTTCCTCATTGTAACAACCATACTCATTATTAGCTCTTCATATGTAAATGGGAATGTAAGGTCTTGGGGTAGCCGGCCAATAAGTACTCTACTGAGTGAAGAGAATTGCTAATAATCACATTATAACATTTTTTATTCTTAACTTAGCAGTAATCCACGCTACAAAACTGATTTATTAAATAAAACATAAAGAATAAATGTGAAATTTTTCTACCATCGTTATTTGAGTCATATAAAATATATTAATTTCCAGTTGTACAAGACAACTTCCATTAACTTCCATAGGATAGCCACATAGCAAAGTGATTAGGAAGGCCAAAAGCATGTATTTAGGATGACTTATAGATCCTAGGTACAAACTAATTATAATTCAGTAAACTTTTTACTTTCTCATATCAAGAGAAAGTATTATAATCGTGAAAAAAAATAACTCAAGATCATGTTGAATATTTACGTTTTATATGATCACGAACCCAAAAAAGTGGATTTTACAATTCTTTTTTTCCCCATGTATGTCTGTTTGTCTGTCCCTAATCACAGATCCGAAACGGTTAGATGGATTTTATTCAAATTTGATATTTAGATCTTATAGGGCTACACCTCGGGAAATGTTTTTATTATTTTGAGCCTCAACTTTAAATTAAAGGTAATTTACTGGTGAGTGATTTTTTTTAATTCAAAATTATTCGAAAATGGCGCTAATAATTATGTTTAAGAAGCAAATCTAGGATTTGTATTACAATAAAAAAAGCACTGTGTAGCTGTTTTTTGGGAAAAAATTCGTTGTAGGGTAGTTAACTGATGGTAAATTTTTTAAAATTCTGAACATAAAAAAAACTATATCGATTTTGTTCAAAATGTATAATTATCTTGAAGTTGTGTGGCGTGATGAATAACAACGTATAGTTGGTCTTGGGCTAAACATTCATTTGTGGATAGTTTACCATTGAGTGATTTTCATAAAACTCGAAATAATCTATAAATGGTCATAACTATTTGGTACCAAATAGGTAATTTAGGATTGTCATACATTAAAATTAACATTGTTTATTTTTTAGGGGATTGGAGAGGGTAAAACTAATTTGAGGGTAGTTTATCAAAGAATAATTTTTAAAAACTTGAAATATTATAAAAATGGCTCTGACGACTTGGTTCCAAATAGATATCCTTGGCAGTGTTTGACATGACAAATAACAACGTTTACTTGTTTTCGGGGTAAGCACACATTTATGGTTAATTTAATGATACCTGATGTTTCAAAAATTTGGAAATTTTAATAATGATCATAACAATATGGCTTCAATAGGGCATATTGAGAGTATTAGTCATGAACAACTGCACGGTATAGTTGTTTTATGAGTAAATATTTGTTTAAGAGTATTTAAAAAATTATTGATTTCTTAAAATATGTAAATGTTTTAAAAATATATCTGATGATTTGGCTGTAAATGGGTCTAGTGTTTGACATGACAAATAATTTAGTGTGATTATTTTTGGTTGTAAAAATTGGTTTTGGGGTAGTTTGCTAATGACTAATTTTATGAATATTAAATACATTTATATTGCTCTAGTGATTTTTACTTTCTCACTACCTTACAGGTAGAGAAAGTATTGTGATCATCAAAGAATTGAGCTCGAGATTTTGATAAATTTTGACGTTACATGACCCCCCGAATACGAAAAAGTGGTTTTTGATTTCCATCTCTCTGTCTCTACCTCGGAGTAGAACCTAAATTGTTTTACTGATCTGAATAAATCTTTGTATCTAGAGTTTTCATAGGGTTACCCAGAGGGATTTTTTGGATTAGATATCCAACCCTAAAACTAAGGGTAAGTAGTATCCTTAATGACGAAAAGAGAAAAAATCAATTTTATCAAAATCGGTTTAAATGATTTTGATTAAATTTCATTTACAAGAATTGATCAATATTACGAACAAAATGGCTATGCTCAATATTTTGTCAAAATGACTTTATGGGTTCCGGTCTTAAGCGTAAGTTATGATTTTTTTATCGTATTTCTATAACTCTTTGAGATATAAAATTACTTACCATTACAATTATGTAGGTATATTAATGATATAGATATTTTATTTGAATCATATATTTATCAAACCAATAATTTTCAAGCTATACACAAATATGTATATGTATACTTTTTTAACTTTTAGAACACTAAAGGTAAATTATTGCGACCATTATAAAAAATCTAACCCAAGATATTGATGGATGTCAACGTTTCATAGCCCCCCAAACTCTAAAACCTGTTTTTGCAATGCCGTCTGTCTATGTGTCCACTTAACCCTGAAATTAAAAGTAGTTTGATAAAAAGCGAAAATAGAAAAAATAATATTTTCAAAATCGGCTCAAGCGAATAGGATTAAAATTCATTTATATACGTTGATTAAGATTATAAATAAAATTGCTATTTTCATTTTACCATGAAAATGAATTTTAGGGTACAAACCAAAAGCGGAAATTTCCATATCTCCACAAATTTTTGAGATACTAAATAACTTACCACTGCAAAATTGTTGTACTATTAAAAATATAAACTTTTATTACAAACAGATCTTTATAGGGGAAACATTTGTACACAAATAATCTATCACTATCATTATATACTCAATAGTTTATATTCAACTTTTTCATTGGTCTAAATTTATAATGTAGGAATTTAATAGCATTGAGATAACCATAATATGTGCCACCCCTAGTAAAATGTTGAAAATTTTAAACAGAAGTCTAAATTTTAAACGAAATCTTGACCCTTTTTAATCCGAAATCAATATTAATTATTGGTCCAATTATACAAATGAGGACTATAATTCTTTGAAAATAGAATTATAACTTTTATCCAAGAATCCAAAAATTGTTTTACGTAAGTATATCGCAATTTTTACTTGGGTTTGCTAGTGTATATTATTTCGTTTTATATATATTAGGAGTTTTGAGCGAATATCTTCATTTTTAAATAATGGAGTGAGAAAATCCATGTGGAATTCCATACTATTTATTTTAAATTAATATCTGGGAAATGATTGATCACCCAAATAGCACGGTATACTTTGTTTTTGGAATAATAGTTTATTAATTACTTTTTTTAATCTTAAAATTTTTGGAAATAGTTATACCAATTTTGTTAAAAATAAATATTGGGGGACCATTTAACACCATAACGATTAATGCGTCTTTATTTTGCTAAAATAAATTAATTTAAGGTTAAGTTATTATTTAAGATAAGTTATAGAAATTATAAAAAATTTCGAAATTGTCCTTAAAGATTGAGTTTAAAATGGATATTAAGAAGGCGTTTATTTTTTACAAATTATATTAAAAGATTTTAAACTCGTTAAAAATATTAAAACAATTTGGTTTGAAGTTTATAAATAAATAGTTTCTATTGTGATTAACTAGATGATGTGTTGGTTTTTATGAGTAAACCTTAATTACGAGTCGTTTACTGAAAAATTAATATTGAAAATTTTCGTTGAAGCTAGAATACATAATATGATACAGTTATTGCAGTTGTGTCGTACCTTTTATTTATTTTTGCATCATTCTTAATAGGGCTGCCAAACAAAGGCTTGAGACGCGTTTTAAACGTCTAGAATTTACGCATTATTTAAGATGGGTTTGTTATTTCAAAATATGATTCACTCTAAAATAGGAGAACATTTTTAAAATATGTATGTAAGGTTATTAGCTTTAAATTTTAAATTTAATACTAAAAAAATAGACAGTAGTTTTAGCTCTTTTTAGCGACGTTTCATATGAAATGTCATATTTATTTACTCTAGGTAAATTGTTAATAACATAAATATTGCCTTCCTAATACAATTTAAGTAATTTTTTGACAGGGTCACTACAGAAAATGCTAATATAATTGATTTATTTTAGTAGTTTTTAGGTTCTGTAATGCTATTTTGAAAAGAAAAATACCTTGGTAATATGGGCTATTTCTCTTCAAAAATTCAGTGCCCTTAAGATTCAATCATTTATAATATTAATTCTGGTAAGGGGTGCTAGTTTATCTGAAAATCCATATGCTTGTGGTCATGCGTTTTAAGGCGTTAGACTCGTATTACATGTTGTGTTCTCATTAGTTTGTTTTTCACGATTTATCTATCACTGTGTTTTATCATTACTCCATTTTAATTTCACTTCCTTTGAAATTAACCATAGTCATTGATGCTTTTATTTATCTAATATATTTTGATAACATGTTTCGATATCTCTTGTCTTATGGTAGGTGCTTAACACAAGCTAGGCTCTCAACGGTTGGTATGAAGACAAATAGCTAAGTTTTATATAATGTGGTTTGCCTATAAAGACAAGATCAGGGTTATAGTCTTGTAAGAGCGAATTCGCTACTTTTTCAAAAACTGTTTTCCCAATATTACCTCACGCAAGTTGGCCTACACTTCCGTCATATGCATATCTTCCTCATACTTTAAATTTAAATGTGTGGATAGCCCTGACTGGTAATAAACAGTGGAATACGAGAAAAAAAATCTAGCCAACTCAGCATTATTTTTTATTTATTTATATTTGTCAAGCTCAAGCACTATAAAGCTCAATCTAAAGTTTATCTCTCTAATTAAATTAAAAATACTTGTTCGGTTCCTAGCATAATCGAGATTTCGATAGTTTGTTGAATTTGGGGGTAAGTCTTTATCATTAACAGATTTATGATATGAGGATGGGATGTTGTCTTTGTTCAAGAGCTAAGGTACATTGTAAGTCATGTATTAATATAAATGCTTGTTCAGAAATTAGACTTTAAACATTCATAGTGGTAGGAGGTAGTAGTAGTAATATATTATAGCCTCTATAAAATCTTTAAAATTCAGATTCATTTAATTTGATACATATAAAGCACATAAAACTACAAAACAAGAACTAGATAAAAAAAATGGCATCAACTTATTCATTTCCAAATAAGACAATAAATAAGGATAATGGAAATAATGCAAAAAGCGTGGCCTGGTTTGAAAACCTCTGGCGGGAAATCAATTTGAAATGTACTTAATTCCTCGTTGACCGATTTCCAGCATTTGGTTTGCCACGTGACACCCGTTGTGGTGGTTGATCTAGCTGTCATTTCGAGGTTTATGGTTGACAGCAATCAATTTATGTTTGACCTGAGCCGTGTCTATGAAAGGGAACACTATAAGAGTGTTGGACATATTGGGATCAGCGCCACATAATGGCAGATGTTCACAAATATTTATAAAAAACTAAAAAACTGAAAAAAGCTCCCCCATTCAAAAATAAATGACAGCCTTATACTCCTTCATACTTAAATAATGATTAGCTTATTTTTAAGATTAAGTTACATAATATGTTTAGTTGTTAAGTTTAACAAGATGATTTCCGGCATCATACTACCCGATCGGGCTATACTCTAGTAATAATAACGTTAACGTGATGTGAGCGAGAGTGATATAATTGTACAGGAAATGTATCCACATTTGTGGGGAGAAAGAGCAGAAACCACTTAGGAAAAAACCCCCAGTATTTCCAACCTGAATTTGAGCCCCAACCTTCTTATAATTGACAAGTCAAACTAAATGAGCTTAAAATGTATACCACTAGCTCATCGGAATGGGTTAACACCATGGCTAATAACGTCTTAGTTTAGAGGGTAAGGATGAGAAATTTAGATTAGAGAAAATGCACCCGCCTTAAAATGGAGAAGGGATGAGACTCACCAGTATTAAAACTTATAATGGAAACCACCCTTAACACAGTCAACCTCAAATCCAACCCAGACCTACCCTTCACAGGGGATTAAATAAATCGAGAGACTAACACCATCTAGACTACGTGATCACCAGTGTGGGTTTTAAGATTATCTAAAAAATGTATATGTGGACTATAATGAAGATAATTTAATATTTTGGTTTTTCCTTGATAATTCTTAAAGAATTGTTAATTATATGAATTACCAGGGGCGTGAGACAAAGGCGTCAGTCTCGTATTGTTCTTGTTTGTTGGTGACGAAGAGGTCAGTGTTTAAATTCCGGGCATGTGAACCTAAATGTTTGACAATTAAATTAAATTAATTAAAAATTACATCTGTACACGAGAATTGATCCCTATATCTGTGTTTAGGGGATATTTTACATCTTATTTAATTTGAATGCAAGTCTTATGTATCCATACAAACACTGATACATCACTAAAAATGTTAATTTCCATCTGTGTGTGAAACTATTAGAATGTGTCTTCCTAAATGTTATTTCATGCTTCCTATGAATAAATGTGGGTGTATTTCCTCTAAATTATCCCTCCCTCACATCGACATTAATGAATGTGAATATAAAGGTAGCCCAGACCGATAGTAACAAACGTTGGCAAGTGAATGGGAATTTAAATATTGATATTACTTTCTTATTTGCTAAACTCGAAACAACAAATACAGTTTCTAACATTCCTTTCAATTTTATTTCAACTGACGTTGGTTTATAGGACACGAATCTATAAACGAGAAAACAATGTCAGTCCTAGATCAAGGTACACTAAAAAATCTATATTTTTATATTTATTCTTGCCAAAATACGTTACATTTACCATCTTAAAAAATCGTGCTTTTTGTAAAGAAAATTCAAAATGAAAAATGTAGAATATGAACTTCATGTTAACTCTGGATGCAATTCGATGCAAAATGAAACTTTGAACAGCTATGAAGATTACATACTTGTCTTTTTTACTTTTAGACCGTACGAAAAAATATAAGCTCGTACAGAAAGAGCACCGAGATTAAAATATCGACAGGTTGGTTTCTTCAAAATATTTATTCTTTGCACCATTTGTTGAGCTGTCTGAAACATGTTGTGTTGTGCGAGGTTCTTTGAACGCAAATAAAATAATGCAAATAAACTAATCTCAGCTCATACATAAATATAAAATGTAGTACTTTATGGTCAAACAGTAGAACGAAGAGTACACTTTGTGTCAGCAAAAATACACACCTTATTGAACTACATAAGGAGCTTAATCTTAACCGAGTGAAGCATGGAAAGTTGTACAGTGAAATCACTAAGGAACATATATTAAGAAAATAAATTAATTTTTTCAACATTTTATGATAATCATGGGTTGTGCATAAAGTAAGTTCTATTTTTACATTTGAATTAAAGGGTAAAATGTTTGATCCCATCTTGTATTTAGTTTTTAATAATGGCTAAATTATTTTAAAATATCACTAATCTATTTATGGGACGTTGTATCCTCAAACATTTTTCAAACAAAGGACAAAAGAATAATATCAAGGAATATAATTGAAACCATTTATCACCGCTATTGATTGGTTTTTTCTGAGAAGTTATATTGAAAATTAGAAGAAGAAATAATATATTTTTATTTTTCCTTAATTCTATGCAAGGAAAATGGATTATTAGATCAGTTATTTTTAGAAGACACCTTTTTAATAATATATAATCCATACATTAGTGATTGTCCCAGTTGCACGATAGTCATTAGCGAAGGGAGAAAGGAGAATGAGTGACCCCTTGTTGTATGTTATATATGATGATATTTTACTGAGGGAAATTAGAATCTACGTTTGGAGAATGTAGAAATGATCAAGATAACACATTTATTTATATGCCCTATAATAAAAGGCAAGACCCACACATTGACTCACCTACCGTAACTCCCCAACATCAAGGCCTGGAAACTTAAACTTTGCGTGAAGGTTCCTTTTAAGCTCTAGGCAAGAGATAAGATGACCTTCTGCGAAATTTGACCTCCAAGGAAAGTAAAAAGGGGGTTGACATTTTCAAAATTCAATTATTTGTCTTTTAAATGAATGTACATTGAGCCTCGAAATTTAAAATTAAGGTTTCTTTCTAGAATCAAGTAATATTTTACTATAGGGTTTTTAATATTTCATCCCCTTAGAGGATGAAGAGGGGCCGAAAGTTTAGGGAATATTTGACTCAATCATAGCCGTATTACCCCAACTCCAGGCATGGAAACTTGAAATTTAGCTTGTCAGAAAGGTAACGGAATTGTCCCAGATAGCCAGAAAAATTTAAGATGTAATTTTTCAAATTGCGATTTCTGGAAATATTGGAGGGGTGGGGACCAAAATTATTAGTGAGTTTTTTTATAAGCGATATAATTAAAATTTGGGGAACAGTTTGAGAGACAACTCCAGATAACCAAATAAATCATACAATTTTAAATTTCTTAAATGTTTTGTAGAAAAGGTTGTGGGGGTGTTCAAAATTTCAAAAACCAAGAGTAAACAACTACTTCCTAGTGTGGTAGAAAACTTACATTCTGCGAGCAGGTAAAAATACTAAGGGCTGAAAATACAAAATTTGTAACTAGGAATTTGAAAAACTGTGGGTATGCGTCTCCTATAAATATAAAATAAAACTTCTATGTGTGGTAAATAATTTAAATTTGAAAGGCATATAGAAGGACTAATTCACACAAACATAATGCTCGGAGTTTATAAGTGGGAGTNGCGTCTCCTATAAATATAAAATAAAACTTCTATGTGTGGTAAATAATTTAAATTTGAAAGGCATATAGAAGGACTAATTCACACAAACATAATGCTCGGAGTTTATAAGTGGGAGTTGTTTGGATGGAGAGGGAGACACAATTCCCAAGCTACTTTATGTGTCGTATAGAATTAAAATTAAAAAATAAGGTAAAAAGAAAACTTGAAATAACCATAAAAGACTGACGATTTAAAATAGAGAATAAAAGGAAGGAGAAGGAGGTAAAGTAAAGAGAAGAAAATCCTTCTAGGGGAGGCAACAAATTAAAGTTTGCCAGGAATGTAGAGGGATTACTCCAATAACAAAATAAGTCTTAGATATTTACTATTTATATAGAGAGACGGTGAAATGAGGTGGTTCAAATTTCCACAAATTAAAATAACAGCCATTTTTCAGTCTTATATAAGATTGAATGTGGTCAGGTGGGTGCATAAACCACCCCAAACCACCCATCAAGTTCTGCTCCTTGGATATAAAAATAAATAAGCAATAAATAGGAAGGGGGTGAGCCCCTCAAGATTCTTTAATCTGATATTAAAAACACTTTTTGGCGTGTTATAAAATATAATTTGTTATTTAACTCAAAAGACCTTTCCGGAGAGTTGAATAAAGTTCGAACATATAAGAATTTCAAAATAGAAGCTCTGGAAATGGAAGAGCTCAAAATTGATATAACTAATATAATATAAAACACTACCTATCACTATCGTATAAAATTGATATTTTTGTAGCATGTAAATAAGTAATAAATATAATCAAATTAGTCTTAACATTTCAAAATAGGAATGTGAGAACTGAAAAGAGGACAAGGTAGCTAATATCATTCAAAAATTACTTTAAAATCTTCGTTTTCTAATTGAAGGAAATGAAAATATGCCAAGTTTGTAAAAGGACCACCCCACAATAGCCATAATTATCTGTATTTTGGAGTTTAAAAATGGGCTGTGAAAATGTGTTAGTAGAAAAAATTATTTTGTGTTTGATTAAAAATTTGAATTATTTTATACAGGCAGACGAAAAAATCTAGAAATAAATGAATACAAAAACTAAAGCTTATATTATATATATAATATAAAATCTAAAAATTAGAAAATAAATTAGCGCCTGTCTAGCAGAGCAGTTAAAATAAAAAAAATATTGGGCCAAAGCTTGGTTAGCCATAAAATCCATGATGCTTATCACTCAATGTATTTCCTTAACAGAATATATTATTTATTTATGCTATTTTTTCTAACATAATTCTGTAACAATATATCGGCCTATTATTCCATTTATCTTGTTTTATGACCGTTCTTCAATAACAAATTGCGTTGTTA
Organism: Timema bartmani; assembly: GCA_902151455.1. Classification (NCBI taxonomy): domain Eukaryota; kingdom Metazoa; phylum Arthropoda; class Insecta; order Phasmatodea; family Timematidae; genus Timema; species Timema bartmani. The sequence continues at coordinate 112,329 of CABFWB010001104.1, read as the reverse complement.
TTGGATTGCCTTTGTTCGTGCACTCACTTTGTGGACAAGGCAATATTTGGTCTCAAAAATTTAATTTATTTCTATTTATTAGTTATCATTAGGTTTGTGATTGCCATAGCTATCTCAGGATTGTATGAAGAACTTCCAAAAACTGGGTAGCTGGATGTTGAATGTTTTAATTTGATAAAGTTTTGGTGCTGCTTAACTTTGCGAAGAACCGGTCAAACTGATAATATACGATATGAGAAATTTGTGCAACTGTGTCCTAACATTTCTTTATTTACTGTCTAGAAACTGTGAACTTAATTGCCATATTAGTTTAACATTCGTGTTGTGCTATATGAGAATGGGGGGGGGGGGGGATTATATATATTTCCAGGGCCTCCCTTTTAGGCTACGTTCCTTTTCGTGTTTTTATTATTGTCAAGGTGTGTTTATTTTATCATAATAGATTTTACATCCATTGTATTTATAAATTATGAACGCCGAGCAATTTTATACACATCAAATAAAAGCCATATTTAAATTATGGTCTTATTGCTCGTAGTTGTTTTAAGAAATAAACGGAAGTGGCTATGGGTGGTTTTTGAAGAAATGAAAGAGTTCATAGGGCGGGTAAAAAGACAATGTGTCTGCTCAACATGTCTTCAGTGCCAGGTAGTGGTACGCAGCCTAGAGACTACCTCACGGATAATGGAAAATAGGAAATATCTCTACCCGCCTTTTTATCAAATAATTTAGCTAGACATTTCTCTCCATGGATTTCCATGTTTGAATGAGTAATAAAACTAACTACTAAGTTTGGAAATATGTCAGCATTTGTTGACCTAAAATTAAAAAAATATTGGTATTGTGGATAAATGTTTAATATTTGGCGTCGTTGTGTTGGGTTAAACTTGTACGTAAGTCAAATATTGATACCCTTTTAATAATACATTTAAGCTGAAAAACAAGTGAAAAATTAATGAGCCACATCAATTTACACAATATTTTTATTTTTAGTGCGTTAGGGAAGTTTTTATAAAATAGTTATTTCCAAACTTATTTAAAATACAAAGGGATTCCTGTGCTAAATTTTGTTTTTTATTATTATTTAAGACATTATTTTGAAAGTACTCCACTACTTTTGGGGAGCTTACCTATACGGTTAAAATATAGACTAAAATATAACAAGTAAATATAGATTGTTTTCCTTAATAAAACCTTCCTTTTTTAATAATAGTAACTAATGAAAAGTTTTTGAACTTTTTTTGATATTAAATCTATATTATTTATTTTATGACTAAAACCTTTATGATTAAAATTACTCTGTATGTTTGCATTAGCTTTCAAACCCCCTCAGGACAATGTAAATTAAGGAAAAGAAAGTCCTTTGTTAACAAGAAAAGCGAAGTCACAATATTTTAATTAATACGAATTCTTAATAAAACTCTTAAATTAGTTGTTTCATAACTGTGTCCTTATAATGCCTGTCCAACAAGACAGGCATGTTATTAAGTTAGTGTATTGGTATGAGGGCCGTGTATTAGACCTTGTGGCTAAATCAGCAGACGTTGTATTAGCATGAGTATAGTGCTTCGAATCTCAACTCATCCATTTGCAGGGATATTGTGTAATATTGTCAATATACAGCTTGAAATTAACCAGTATACATTTGTCTTGTAACATGTACGGATGACACAAAATAACCGACGAAGGTACATTAATGTTAAACATAAATAACCTTCAATTCCTTTATGAATAATTACATTCAAGAATACTTTTTTCATTTTCTATGTTTAATTGACTTGATTGGCAGACAGACTAAATCACATACATGAGTAAGCAATACTATCAAGACCACTCAGTAGTTTTTTTAGGGCCGCGTCTTACTACCCATTTAGGCTAAACGCTTATTTACTAATTACGTTAATGGTTTTAGGGATTAGGATCGTTTTATTAATAGGAAGTGTACACGCATTTGCGTGTAGGGAGGGAAGAAAACAATTTTGGTAAAACACCCTCAGTACACCCGACCGAGAATCGAACCTTTATCTCCCCGTCATCGGCCGTCTAGCCTACTGCGAGATTAACGTATCAGACCATGCGGCCACCGAAGTGGGTACTCAGTAGTTGTTTCTTGAGTATTTGGTAAGGTATTGTTGTTTAAAATCTCTATAAATTGTCAACATTCCTTCCACTATTCAGGCCCAAGCAAACTGTTGTTCAAGAAATATGTATTTTTCAAATATAAAATTTAAACCATATTTGGGGAAAACTATCAAAGATTGAATCAATTAAATTCATATAGTTAAATTAATTAATTTTAATAAAATGATGAACATGATACCTACATTTTTTTGAGGTTATATTAAAGGTTTTTAAATGTATTTATATTTTTTTTGAGAACTAAATACTGTGAATACATAATTTATCAGATTTGTATTTAGCCTTCATTTCAATATTTTACATTGTCATATAGCTAATATTTTGGCCACGCCGCCCGATGCTGCCGATGTAGTCTATACTATGGGGCTCCCGACTTACAGTTTCCTTAACAAAAATATTCTACCAAACATTTTACACACGTAACAAAAAGAAAATGCCAATTCAAGATGGCGGCCATAGCTCATCCCAAAGAGTTCCATGAGCTTGGAAGTGATGCATCTCTTATAGTCTATTATCCGTGATGAGCAAGACATACCGACATGGAGGAAGATACAAACTGTCTTTTCTTGGGTAATTGGGTGGAACGGAACCAAACGGGGTGCCCCATTCGAATCGTCGTCCATACTTTATTTGATCCTTCATGAAATAGAGTGATGTCACGCGAAGTGGTTCGAAGTCACGCTCCGGTCCCAGCACCGACAATATAGTACTCTACATCTTCAGCTATTGATGTCAGCTTGACATACAGACCAGCCGCCCAGAGAATTGTTTCCACATCGTCTCAGTTTTGACAAGAGTAGAGAACAATAACAATTCTAGGATACGTCAACCAGGGGGATAGTCTCGTCTGGACTGGTTTGACGGTCACTGTGAATCCCGTCAAGGTGTACTGAGTTGGTTTTCAACTCTCCTTCCATCCAAATATGTTTATTATTATTATTATTATTATTATTATTAGCACCGCGTCTTACTACCCGTTCTGTTTATACGCACTAACGCTAATGTGTGATGGTAGGGTGATTGTGAGATGAAATGCAGGACCTTCAGCTTAACGTGGGATCCGAACCACAGTGGAGACCTGGCATTCCACACATTTACAAGTTGTGATTAATACACGTCTTGTCAGAGGTGAAGGAAAGGTTTTGGCAATCAGATAGATCTGTGCCGGGACCGAGGATTGAACCCCGGACCCCCAGCACAGAAGTGTGACAACTTACCCCTAGACCACGTCATCCCACCCAAATATGGGTACACTTTATCTAAACTCTACTTTACTCAAACGCACACTGTTAGCGTATATTAATGTGCAAATCCTATACGTCAACTTCGGTCGTCCTGGGGTAAAGTGCTCGTTTCAGGACCCGTTGTTCGTGGGTTCAGACCCAATTGGAGTCAACACTTTGTTATTAAGCGATAATAATCTTTAGCATGACTTCCTCTGGAGGGGAAGTAAAGGCTTCGCTCACTTTCAGAGAAATTCTTGTGTGCTGATGTTATCAATAGGTTCAGAAAGCGCACTTTAAATACCTCCAATAAATACAATTATCCAAGACAGGTAGTAAGACCCAATGCACAAAAGAGTTATTCCCAACATTTTATTTTCTTATTCTTTGATTACTACGTTCTATATAAAAGTAATTCATTAATTACCCACGCCAGTAAGCAGGCTAACTAATTTAATGTCAACATATCTATACTCTGGCTTGCAGGAAATAAGGAGGTATAATTTTGAATCCCGTCCGGGTGTACCAGGTGTAATTTTTCCTAAATGGTTTTCCACTCTCTCTCTCCAGGAAATTGTGATTATATATCCTGAATTCTATCTTCCTCACCTTTTCTCCATTCGTTTAGTCAAAACGTATAGTCCGGACTGGTAATAGGCTAAGATGCGCTGGGAAAATTTACCTAAAATATTAATATTTATTTAGCACCGCGTCTTACTACCCGTTCAGGCTTAACGCTTAAGTACTAATTACGCTAATAGGTAAGAAATCAGGAAGGTTGAATTTAGAGAAAGTGAATACACATTTGAGTGTAAGAAGAGTGGAAAACCATTTAGGAAAAACCACACCCAGTTCACCCGACCAAGTTTCCAACCTCAATGTTTCCGTCCTCGGCAGTCTAGCTCAGCACGAAACTAGCACGTCAGCTAATTACGCAACCGAGGCGGGTCTTTTATTTTTTAAAAAAACCTTATCTAGTGTATAGGTATGAGGAGGGAATATTAAGGAAAGTGGACTAGCATCCTCGTCCAATAAAAATGAGGTTGGGTAACACGTGATTGCTCACATTTGGAAAACTACCCATGTGCACCCGTTAATTGAGAACATTTTGCTTTAAGACACGTGAACCCAATGAGGGTAAATGTTCTTCTTCCTCTTCTTCTAGCACCAAATATTACTACCCTTTCGGTTTATACTCTTATGTACTACTAACGCTAGTAGTTTTAGGGATTCAAAAGGTTATATTTATAGGAGTGTACTCACATTTGCATAGAGGGAGAGTGAAAAATTTATTTTGTAAAAAACCTCAACACACTCAACCTAGATTCAAACCTCGATTTTCCCACCACAGGCAGGCTAGTCTACTGCGAGAGTAGCGCCTTAGACCAGGTGGCCACCGAAGCGGGTTGAAAGTAAATGTTATTATCTTTACTGAAAATCAAGTAAAATAAAATAATTAAAATGTTAGCTATTAAATATGTTGTATCTGTTGAGTTATTATTAAGTCTAAAATTCCAAAATAAAAAAATTAAAATTATGATGATGTAAAATATGTGAATTTCACAGTTGATTTGTCCTAATGGTTGGGGTTTGTGAGGCCTGCATGGCTATTATGACTACGAGGCAAAACAAATTTGAGACCGTTTACAAAGAGGCGCTAGACTTTGCGTCAAAAGTTATTATTGCCGATCACTTTTCAAGAGCAAAGTCCTTGTGGGAGCAAACATTTTCCCAGTAGAGTGACCCTAAATTGCGCAGCCATTTTACTTGTTCTTCGCTTTGCGTTACGAGGTCATGTATGTTAGGTTTGTAATTTATTAGGATTTCGTTTTTGTTACATGATCTAAACATGTCCTTTTATTAGCATTATATAATAGTCTAAAAACGTTTGTATGTATTCTTCAGGTAATCTAACATTTTAAATAGAACTAAATCATAATGTAGGCCATGTTAAAAGATTATTTTCTTCGAAACATAACATTATAAAAAGGTATTACTATTCACCATCAACACAATGATAATTGGGGCATTCAAATACTAAGATTAGGACTAATTGCGGCTAGATTTCAACAAATACACAATGTTAGTCATCTATAGACCCACCTTATGGCAGAACATTGACCAAGGCATTAGTCAGTCTCTTTGGTCTGGTTTTCCAGTGGTGGGGAGGCTGGTATTTTAATCCCAGTTGGGTGTGATGAGGATTTTTCTCTGAAAGGTTTTCCAATTCTCCCTATACACATATCCAGATACTTTTATTCTACAGCTCTACTCTTTTCATCTATACTCTATTAGTGTAAAACATGGGGCTACAATTCTTTCTTAATGTATGCCTAGTTAAACTGAATCAGATAAAGTAGTTACTATCCTCAATATTAGTAGTAGGCCTATGGAATATTGCAGCCAAGACTGGAAATAACCCTTAAATAGGCCTTAGCTTGTTATTTATATGCGGTTAGGTTTAGGTCTATGTTTTTTTATCATAAAAGATTAGGAAAATTTATCTGAGAGACTGATTAATTAGTAGTAGGCATAGATATCTGGAAGTGAATAACTTTCACAAACAACTTTTCTAAAGAAGAAGAGCCTTTTAATATGCTTGATCATTTTTAACTAAGGTCTTAAGAATTCCTTCTAACTACAAGATACATTTTATTATTTAACACTAAACATCCTTATTTTTAACTATCCAAGCCACACTCTCATTCCCTTCATTCTGTTAAATGGGTGGGCATCTCTACTTAGTAGGTCAGCTGGGGATATATGCGCATTCTTTTTAGTTATAATTGATGTCGAGAATAGTAGATGTAAACACTATTTTTGAGAGTTCTTGAACGTTTTAATCAAATTTAAATGATCGGTTTTATCTTTCAACACCTTTATACAATATAATGATTGGTTTATGCTTAAACGTGAACACTTTTTCTGTATTCTAAATTAACAAAATTAGCACATAACATATGTTCAAGTTGAGTGCAGCAAAATATATAGGAGATTTTATTTATATAACCTCAACTAATATACACAACATAAATATTAGAATACATTGCTGCAGGTCTACATTTTGCAATGTTCAAGTCATGACTTGGCATAGTAGAGAACTGTTACAATATAGGCCTAGTAAGAAAGTAAAAATACAAGTATTATTATACTGTTTGAAAAGTGTTGTATTTGAGACAAAGTCTTAAGAAAGCATATATTTTAATTATAAAATAAAGTTGCTTTGGAGTGAAATAAATATAAGGTAGGCCTACATTATAAACTGTTAAAATCATCTTTATCCATAGGATATGACACAATTTTTCCAGTGCTAGTAAAAATATATAATAAATAATAAAGTATCGGGTCGTAAAGCATACATGATACAAAAACATTGTTTCTTTATTGGCCAACTTCTCATATTAATTCGTTTTTCCGTGTGAGAAGTTATAACCATCGTACTATATTTTAATACATATTTTTAATATGACTTTTTGAGTAAATATTATGTTGCGTGTGTATTAAGAAATAATGGCTTAATAAAACCGTAGACAAACAAAATTATACAAAATATTTGTTTAAATTAAGCTAGATTAAATCATTCTTACAATTTATGTGATTTGTGATCAGCTCTTTGTAAAATAAAAATACACAAATAACGTTCAGTCAAGAATACCATAATTCTTTAAATTTATTTATCCTAATTTCTAGCTTATAACTTCTTAATAGGTAATATTCTTTGAAAAAGTATTGCTAACTGTTGAAGCAAACTGAGTTTATTTTGAGTTTTGACGTTAGGAGCAAAGTCGAGGCTAAAACTATCGGACGGTAAAAAGTGTGGGGCTCATAATAACCCAAACGTTGCCTTTTCCTCGAGAGTGAAGCTAACTAGCTGTAGCAACAAACTTTGCATCGAACGGTCATAGTACTAACCTTGCTGGAACTAGCCGCGAGCGATTTTAATTGAACACATAACCTACTCTTGCTTTGCCTGTACGTAGTCAAAAACCCGAAATAATCTTATTTTAATATTTGTTTTTCCGTTCACCGCTATTTAATACCAACCCTGCCTATCAGTACTTAAATTAGTAAAGGATAGGGTCTAGGTAGATCAAATTTTGAGTAAGTTATCCAGCATCTGTAGGGTAGTGGTGTAGTACACCATTTACGACAAACCCCTTCAGAACACCAATCGGGATTCGACTCCCAGCCTCTTCATCACTCACAAATCAGACAAGCTAGGACGAGACTGACGTTATAGTCTGTGTGATCACCAATTCTTGTTATATTAAAGTTATTTTTACCTTTAAATTGAAAGATGACCTTTATATATTTATTTGTAAAGGGGTTGAAATAAAACAGAGTTGGAAAGAGAACCGCCCTGAGCGATCGATGCGAAGACGTTCTAGTTACATTACAGCTCGCCATAAAAAAATTGGTTAACGAGGTTCTAATTGCCTTTCGAGTCAAGTTGAAGAGATTCCAGACTGTGAATGCTCTTAAACACTTGCAATGAGAGCAGACGATTCGCTTAGAAGCGTAGGAAACGAGCTAAGTGTAAGACGCTATCGTTGTGATTAATTTCATTTTATCGTTGTTTAATCCAACGCCTTTTTAAACTCAAATCGTACTTTACTATCATTGACGGGAAAGCAAGGGGATCTTTATTTTGGTCAACGTGCTTTCCCCCAATCTCTCCACTATGGTGGGGGTGCTGCTTTGTTCATTATTTTCCACGCTGCCCGTCTAATATGGGTGCATTTTGTTTAATCCTCTTTATATTACTACCTCTTGATGTAGGAATTTGTTGACGTTCTCCACGTCCTTTTATCATATGATTTTCTTCTTCTTTTATAAATAAGGCAGTGGAATCCATTGGTTACCTTTAGACACGTTGTATTAAATACGTATTTAAGTTTATCTGGTAGCATAAACATAGTTATATATGCACCAAAGCCACCAAAGCATTAGTTACAAATAAAGCCAATACGTGTTGTATTTTAATGGCTGTCAAATATTCTAGGGACGTATTCCTATCGAACAAACACTAGGAAAAGTCCATATAGTTATGGGTCTAAAAACTATCAGTCTTAGAGTTATTAAAGTGTTTCCTGAAAGGTGGATTGGCTGTGATTTATTTATTGAATGGCCTGTTTAGTCACCAGATTTGAACCCAATGGATTTTTATCTCTGGGGACATTTAAAATCCATTGTTTGCTCAACTTCTATTCCTGATTTTCAGGTTTTAGGAGAGAGTATCGTAAATGGATGTGAGCAAATAAGTTACACCTCAGGTGTATTCAACAAAGTACGACAAAATATAGAACGCAGGCCCAGAGAATGTATCGAAGCAGAGGACGACACCATTTCGAACCATTTGTTACAAAATGTTCGCTCTTCTTGTGTTTCTAGGTTGTTTCTGTTAAACTTTGCCTTGTATATTAGCGTTACTTCTTCTGATGGATTGCTTGATAATCAAAAAATTAAATTACTGTACCTCAGAAACCAGGAGTTTTTTTAGACCCATGTTTACATGCGCTCTTCTTGATGCTTGGTCGATTGGATAACGGGCCTAGAATATTTAACAACACTTATGATACATCCCGTATATGAGCTGTAGGAAACATCAGGTAGTTAGAGCGACTACAATTTGTTTTATTTCCTCTGCTTCTTACTACATATTTGGGCATTCCTTATTTAATTACTCTAATGAGACGTGGATGGGGTGAGTAAAATTCTAAATAAAATGTGTCTGCATGTGTGTGGAAAGAGAGTGGGGAACTAATTAAGATAAATAGCTTTCAGTATGCTCAGCTAGGATACGAGCCTAGACCTCCCCATCACCTTCAAACCAGACATTACGAGCTTGACGTGTATTCCGCGTGCCCACCAATGCAGGTGACTCTGAATGGTCTGGCCATAAGTTTAATATTTACCCCTGTTCTTCTGTTGTCTTATATGACGTGAACAAAGTCGTCAATATCATCTAGTCTGGTTTTATGCTGACGGGAAGGTCAGGGTTTGAATCTAATTCTGGTGTACTCTGGTAGTTTTTCTAAATAGTCTCCCACGCTTCTTAAACGTGAATGTTTGTAGACTGTATCATCCTTATTAGCGTAAATGTGTGGTTAGCACGTGTGATGAAAGTGAAGTGGAGCACGAAAAAAAATCCCTTATTTTCTAGTGCAATAAATCGACCAATAAACTCTTTCAACGAACTTATTATATCAATTAAATCTTGTTTGTTTGTTTGTTTGTTTGTTTGTTTGTTCTTAAAAAGTGATGTCTTGCTCCCTCAAGCATCTCCAAGGGAGTGAATAATTGGGCAGATTTATATTCTACCAAAAACAATAATACAAAAAAAAAGTATATAAATGACCATCTCCACCCAAAAACACTAGAATACTTTTTTTTTCCTTTTGTCAGTCGTAAAGGAAAAAAAACACAAACGTCCGGACGAAATAAATCTGTTGTCACATTAGGTTAGTTACGACTGGGCTGCAACCATAGTTGGGGGTTGTAAGGGAGAAAGTAGGGGAATAAAAAGGTTGGAGGGGGTGAGATGTAGGATTGCAAAAGGTAAACGATGGAGATAATTCGTGATGGGGTGGAGGAGAGGTTGGAGTTTAGTGTTGAGGGGGGAGCTTAAGGGGTAAAGGGGTGGGGGATTATGGGATATGAGCCGCACCCCTCAGGCGCACCCTTAACATAATGTACCAAACCATAACTCATGCCAAATTTCCTCTCTCTAGCTTATCGTCATTCGGCTAATACATACAACAACGTAGCCGGAAGGGTCACACGCTCATGGATAGTGTGCCAGACCTCGGCCTAGGAGGGGCAGGGTTCGAGATCTTACTACCTGTTCGGCTTATGTACTAATAACTCTGGTGGTTTTATAGATTAGGAAGGGTTTATTCATAGGAATTGTACCCACATTTTCGTGGAGGAAAAGTGGGAAATCGATTTGGATAAACCAGCCTCAGTACACCCGTCCGAGATTCGAACCTCGATCTCCCTGTCATCGGGGCAGTCTAGTCTACTGTGAGAGTAGCGTGTTAAACCACGCGACCATCTAAGCGGGTGCATTTGGCTCAAGGACGTTTCTTACCTGAAAAGTCATGGAAAATCAATATAGAATTCCTTGTGTTAAGGTATTTATGTATTATTCAGTAGATAAAACATTGAAATGATAAACATATACTTCCAAATATCTCTAAAAATAATCTTGCACCGTCACGGTATTTATTTTTTTATCATAAAATAGTTTTTTCTAAACGTATTTTTTTATAGGTCGCCTATGACTTAGGATACTAGGTTTATTCGCGAAAATAGCCCGTATGAATCTTCTTTCCAGGAAGTAGGTTGAAACCGTCAGAAGAAAATATGTATCTCCAGAATAGGAAACTAGAAAAAGGTAGTTTATAAAATCAAGTCAAGGTTTTACAGGAAAAATAATATAGTGAGTTTGTAAACTCATTAAAGGAATAGAGGTAGTTTTATCAGCACATAAAGAGTCCTCGCTGGGTGAACTACTTATCTATTTTATCTTTTTATTTTGTACATAGGTGTCTAAGAGTTTAGGAATGTCAAGCTAAGATGAAACCCACTTTACAAAATAATTTCCAACTCCTCAGGGTGGCAACAGTAATGCAAATGGTCACCAATGGTGAAAGGTCAGAAAGGTAAGGTACTGAAGTTTAGGCTCTCTGTTTTACTACACGTAGTTTTCTCTGTGCTTTTTACAATCTTGCTCCACACTAATGCAAGTGAATTTTCTCTTTAGTCATTCTTATCCACCCCTATATCAATCCATTGAAGACCCTGGTTTTAGACATACAAATAGGATACTACTCTAAAGAAAGCAGTTTTTTAATTGCTGCAAAACATAAAAGTAATGCACCTTAAAGTGTGACTAAAATTTGTTTATACGTTATTTTCTTTTACTTATTTTCTGAGACATCCGTATACAATTACCTAATGAGGTATGGATGAAAAGGTTATAGTTTGGAGTAAATGTATCCACTTTTTCATGTAGGGAGGCTGAAAATTTATTTAAAAAAATTACTATCCTCACCCGGTCTAGATTCGAGCCCCAGCCTACACTTAACCAGAGAGCAGGACGAATTTGACGTTTGATCACGTGTTCACTAATGCATTTCATAATGTTTTCAAGACTTACACCAAGGAACCATCATTTGTTTCCGTTATTATATTAAAACAATAATAAACATTTTTTACAAAACCATATTAAAAAGAAAGAGTAGAATAATATTCAAGAAAAATTTATGTTGAAATTTACACCGAAACCTTTTTAACATAAAATAAATATTGTTTAAACTATGTTTACGAAGTTCTTAGAAATGCGTACTAAGGGTATATAGTAAAGTGCTTTAAAACCCACATTTTGGGTAGTAATTATCTCTGTTAGTAGCAATAATATTAGCATAATTAGCGAGCTACAAATTAAATAAAAACATAGTTTGCGTCAATATTGGTATTTCATTAGCTTGTCTGGTTGGGGCTTTCTCATCATGATGAAAGTAATGGTTACTCTCACATCTTGATATGGTCTTTGTTTATTAAATACGTCAAATATATATATACTCAAAGAACACTCCTTTCAAATGGCCAAAATTTCCTACGGCTAGTATAAAATTAAAATTTAGTTCTATATTTTACCACTAGAAATCATTAGTACAATGTTGTGACTTAGGAGTACGTATGGTGCAGGGGCGGATCCAGATAATTTTCATAGGGTGGTAACAATTATAAATATCATAGTTACTTAGTATGGTGGTAACAATATACCTATTATAGTAGTCCTTTCCTTTAAGATCACCTGTTTAGTGGAGTTTCTTAGCATAGTAATCGTTCCCTATATGAAGCAAACATAAAATTTGGCACATTGGTACAACTTTTTGTGGTGAAAAAAAATAGGATATTAGTGCCACTCTGAAAAAGTTCTTTTACATCCGCCTTATTGAAAAGTTATCACCTAAAAACAGTTTTTTGCAACTATCTCGTAAACCACTCAATATATGAGAATATTTATTTTGATAAAAATATAGAAAATAATATTGTCTACAAAACATGTAACGATAGATTTTATTGTAAGCCTAACTGTTTTCGTGAAATATTGCAGTGAAATGTCAAGAGTGTGATTATCACACTAAGTTTGTGGGGTTATCCTTCAGTTTCTTCTCTACAAACTTATATTACTTCTATTTTATCCTATGTTTCAGATTCTAATATGAGATATTACAAACAGTAAAAACGGACAAAAAAAAACACTTTATTAGGGATCTCATGAAAATCCCTGCAATACGTGTATAGTGGAGACTAATTGGGATCTATGTATAATATACTGCCAAGTAAATTATGAGCGTCCTAGTACATGTCCTGGGAAAGCCCAAATCGTGAAAACACCCGGGTTAGGATAATACACAGCAGCTAGAGATGTATAAGAATTTAGTAAACTCTGTCACCTGCCTTTTATTGTTTTATGTCTGGATATTGGAGAGGGTGTTGCAGAAACTCTTGTAAAGCGACAGGATAAGTGGCAGAAAACATGCAGAGACATGTATAATAATACAACATTTTAAAGACTTATGAAAGGATGTGAAACAAAGAGCTTTTGAAAAGTGACTACCAATCAATTAAAATGGACATCAATAAAATAACCAGGTCAAACACACATTCGGGCATTACAAAACAGCAATACGGGTGTTTCTTCTATAATCAGATGGACGATCCACCTGATCTTCTCGAGGCTATAACAGTGGAGCTAGATGTTCATATTAGAGAAGCAGCTTTAGTAAAACAAGACGGTAGTCTATTTGCTAAGCTCAGTTCTGGAGATATGGTAGCTTTTGAAGCAAAGTATCACAAGGAAGTGCCTTTCAAAAGCGTATAATGAAGATAGGAAGATTCAGAACGTGGTAACCGGACTGAAGAAAATACAGTGCATAGCTTTGTGTTTGCAGATCTGATGTCTTTCATTACTGATTGTCAAATTATTCCTGATGTAGCGTCCGTATTTAAGCTGTCTGACCTTTGTGAAATGTAATATTCACGTGTTGTTCAATTGGATTATCTTTCAGAAAGTAAAGTTAACTCAACAAAATTGAAGGAGAAATTGATAGCTCATATTCCTGGACATTAAGCTCACCGAAAAGGACGAGATATTGTTTTAGCATTCAATTAAGTCATTGTTGAAGCTATTGACAATCGTTTTCAAATGACAGCTATCTCATGGCTATTCACATGACACAAACAGTAACTTATATCATAGAACATATTTTCACAGCTGATTATGAATTTGATGGGACAATGGAACCTACCAATCAAAGTAGTTTTGTTCTAACCATCCTATTTGAATACATATACATGATACTAGAGGGTCCAAGCATAGTGAAGCAATCTAAAATTCTATGCAATCGAGAAGTTCTAACAATCTTCTAAGTTGATAAAATATAATAGTCGAAAACATGCGTGCAATGTAAAAGAAGATAAACATATAAGGTATAGCTGAAAACATGAGACTCCACTTCCAATTTATATTGGGTTACTCACTTAATCACACACATGTAATGAAACTATCATTGATAAATTGTTTCATCTTGGCCTGAGTATTTCATAAAACAGATTAATTACTTTGAGATCTACTCTAGCTAATGTTGTCAATGAAGTATTCACAACAAGAACTTGGAAGTTTTGATGACTTAACAGAATCCTTACTTCGAATTAATTGTGAACATTAAGTAGCACCAAAGGTGTTGCAAACCATTATTCGGGGTGGGTAGTATTAATGTAAATTAGCTAGCATTGCTAGAGTTACAATTCTCCCCCTCCCCCTTGCAGGAAAGATGAGAGCAAGGAATATCCATAATCTTGAAGACGGTCTTTTGCCTCAGTTTGAGCTGTTCTCTTGCCTCTTTATCTTCATGTTTGACTTGGTGATGACCCACCCTCTCTGTTCCAATCGTTCCAGCGTCCATCTTCTTTAGAAGACGCTCGCACCACCGACGTCGTATTAAATGAAAAAGGGACTCAAAGGAAAGGGAGGCACAACTATCCCCAAAATCAAGGATGTTGATTGCAACTATGCCAATGGCAAAAGCTTGCACACTTCACTTCACACGGTTAACTAAAAAAATATATATATTAAGTGCACCTTTTTCTGTCTTTTATGGTCCATCTCTTGATGAACAAGAGTTCATTATTGTCTCAAGAAGAGAACCAATATCTTCAATTAAACGTTTAACACTATATATCCCTTTACACAATTAGTAAGGAATCCTGCCGATGTGGGCCAGGGGAGCGTCCTTGCCCTTCATTACCTCAGAAGGCTTCCTTTAAAAAAAGTATTTCAGGATCAAAAAAAATAAAATTTATCGCTGCCGGAACCATAGCTTCCTCCCTAGGCCTAGGATAGAGCGAAAGAATGAGATAAGTTAGGGCTAGAAGTAATACTTCTTTCTACATTAGTCAAAAACTGATTTCATAATCCATGATTCACTACGAGGATCAACCTATGATATCAGAAAATTTCAAACATTAATTTGAAAGGTTACTTCGTAAAAATAAGGGAAATAATCCTAAGAGTCCAATTTTAGTTTTCCATAAGCCTATAAAGAACTACCTGCATGTTTCCGCTTAAATTAAATTACCTGAGTAAAAAAAATTGGTTAATTACGTTAGCAATATGTTGAGCTTGCAACTATTAACCATCAATAGATATGACTTAAGCTCCCTAGGTAGGTACCAGCTTAAGGTGGCTCACATGAGCCCTGTGCGTCTCGGTGGGATTTGTTGAGTTTTGTAACCTCACCGACACTGGTGTCAAGAAGGAGTCCACTGAACACGATGAGCTCCATTTGGGAGAGAACTTGGCAATTTTCTTTGTCAATGGCGAAGCTCTGAGGGGAATAAATTCTACACATTACAAGATTACCAACTGCAATGTTCACAAGGACATGACTTCTATTTTAGACTTCTGAAAACCTCCAATGTGACTTTTTAAGTTTCTTGAAAGGTAGTTGAGCATCTTTCAGAATAAGAATGGTCATTAGGAGCTCCCAGCAGAGGATCAACATCCCAGACTACTAGAAGGGAATGGTTCGATTTCCTACCTAAAATCACCGAGGCAGGTGAAGCCCCAATTGACTCGTGTAGGGCCGAATTAAAGGCCAGATTTAAAAAGTCTAATTCACGGTCCCAGTGGACTTGAGACTCACTGTGTTAGGTGGTCAGTGCTACCTTAAGATTTCTGTGATATCTTTCAACATGATTTGGGGAGGGGGATAATAAGGGCTTGTGGTAACATGTTTAATACCCCCCCTAAAACACATGTCCTTGAAAGATTTTGATCTAAAACACGGGCCATTATCGCTTACGATCCTACGAGGGGCAGCAAACAGCGACCAAATTATAGTAGTTAAAGCGTTTACAGCTGTAGTTCTTTCCACCTACCAAAACCAAAATACTGATGTTACCCTTAGTGGATATAGGTAATGAGTCCAACAAAGTCCACGAACACTTTCTCCCAGGGGCGTTGGGCTATATTGGCCGAATGTAACCCAACGCGAGTGTTCTGGGCGGGTTTAGCCTTAAGGCAGGTTTCACATCTCCTAACCCAATATCGCACGTCACTATACAGACTAGGCGAGAAAAACTCTGTCGGGATTTTCTATTGTGTCCTAAGGACTCCCAGGTGACCTCCAAAAAGATAGTCATGAAAATAACCCAATAACAGGGGCCTAATCTTTTGTGGCACAAATATCCTTCTTCTCTACCCACCTTGATCATAGGGAACTACAAGATCTTTGAAAACACCATATCTACCCATATATTCACCTTCCTACCAATTTTCAAGGAGTTCAATACAAAAAGGTTCCTCGCTTTGATGTTTTGAGATGGACACAAAGGACTCAGGAATAGTACGTATAACACACGTAGTTTCCAGATACTCCTCCTCACAAATAATACCCATCCCCTCATTCATTCTCGAAAGGTTATCGGCAACAATATTCTGCTTACAAGAAATATGGTGGGTATTGAATTTGAATTGTGAAAGGCGCAAAACCCAACGGCCTATTTTCTCAAGTTGCTTGGGATTAGATTACATCCACGCCAAGGCCATATTATCTTTTGAATTGTGAAAGGCGCAAAACCCAACGGCCTATTTTCCCAAGTTGCTTGGGATTAGATTACATCAACGCCAAGGCCATATTATCTGTGAAGAGATCAAATTCCCTTTGCTCAAGATGGTCAGAAAACCTCTCTACCCCAAATATGCAAGCTATATACTCCTTTTCATAGGCTCTGTACTTCCTTACCACCTCCAAAAGTGTTTTACTCACAAAATCAACGGGCAAAACTCCTTCCGGATGACGCTGAGATAGCAAAGCCCCATAGGGCAAGCGAAGACGCGTCTACCTGTAGCTGAAAAGGGAGTGAGAAATCTGGCATCTTGAGCACCTCAGGGGAAACTAGCGACTTCTTTAACAAAGAAAATGGCTTTCTCTGGTCCTCCCCCAAACAAACTATCAACCTTTCCTTTTGAGTGAGTTAAAAGGAGAATTAATTTCAGGAAATTAGTGAATAAACTTAGTGTAATACGCACACATGCCCATCAAACGTAGAACACCCTTTATATGCTTAGACTCAGGAATAATCAAGAATAGGTTTTACTCGCTCAGGGTCCACCAACAGGTTGCCCTCATAAATAATGCAACCCAAGTATTTGATGGACAAGCAAGCAATCACCATGCCATTGCTGAAACAAGATGGCATCTTTTTACTAAAAGGCAGAGGCATCTGGAATTGATACCTCCCACAAAAGAAACCCTTTATCAACACCTACGATGGGCAGCATTCCAGGGAGCTTTTATCTGGGGCCAGTGTTTGGTTTCAAACCCACATTATCCGGATCCTAGATCCTGAGGATGGCAACTGGAAGTTAGACTTTAACAGCCGTTTTGGACCAATTCTCCCCAAGCCTGTCCCAAACTGATTACCTGCTAATGCCGTTTGGTTTGTGGAAGCAAATAGTCATGTGGTCGTGCATATTTTAAATGTACTAGTTCGTACTCATTCAATGGACAATGCTATGAATCTGACAATGAGTGAGCATTTTAAGTATTTTGTTTTGTAAATAACCTTAATGCATAATAATGTATCGTATATACGTTTTATTTTATGAGATATAAAAATATAAGATACAATACTATTATTTTAATTATTAACATGAATAATAATCCATCTCTCAATTTTGGAATGATTGAGTAACACAAAGTGTCTATCATACAAATAAAATGAACATAATTTAGCCAACTCAACTGGTAGTGTTCTGTATTCATTTTGTTGTTACATGAAAAGGATTAAAGCTACCAAAAAATAGTACAAAACTTTTTATAGAGACTTTTATCCTTGTTAACTTTCATAATGACAAATATTTTGATATTTTGATTAGTTTTCAAGAAAATTGTAAAAACTACATTTGGACGCAATTTTTCCTAAATGGCAGCTGAAAAAAATATTACAAAGTGGCATTATATATCATTTTATTCGACATAAAAATAGATACCAATAATACTAATCCCATGATTGCATCACAAAGTGAACGATTCCTTCAAAGAAATTAGCTAAGCAACTCCACTAGTTGACAAGTAGGGAAAATAAAGCGAAATATAGATTCTTAGTAGGCCCAACCCTAAAATGGACATTTATAATGTGGGAAAAAACAAGCTCTCCTGGTGTAGGTGAAATTTAAAAAACATCGCTTTTATTCTCGATGTTGGTGATTTCTTGGTGTTTAACTACATAACCTTTATGAGTTAAGTTAGAATACAGTTTATTCATTTTATCTCTCTCTATATATAAAAGGGAACGCCCTGAATGATTAACTCACTCACTCACTCATCACTAATTCTCACGCCTCCCACTACTCAAGGAGGTTGAAATTTGGCACAGGTGTTCCTTATAAGATAACAAGGAAAAGTGAAGATTTTTCATTCCGATGTTTTGTGATTAAGGGGGTTAAATCAGGGTAGCTACCCTAGTAAACAATATTGCTTTATAAACTCTTTTTAAGAGTTTAGAGGGTAATAATAATACGATAAGTTTGTCCTAATAATGCCTTCGAAAAAATATATCAACTAATTTAAACCCCACATATGCTTCTAAGGGGTGGAAAAAAATGAATAAAGAAAATTAATTAAAATATGTAATTACGTTTTAATATGCAACTCTAAGAGACAGTAGATGTCCGTAGTTTATTTTTTTGCTGGATTTTGTGGTGTATATAGTGTCTGTGTGAGTGAGAGGGCCCGGCCCGGGGATGTGTGTGTTGGGGGTGAGTGTTGGGAGGGGGGAGACCTGTCCAGCCACGCTCAGCTGATAACGCCCCAGGCAGTAGGCAAGGGGATCTGTCGAAAATAAAACTCCCCATGAGAAACGATGCATGGTCACCTTCTCGCGGTGTTTCTCGGGTAGCACTAAGAACCATGCCATCAAGCTCCAAACAAAAATTCCTCATTTTAATCCAAAAATAAATAGTAACACAATATCCCGTGTGGACGTGGATTCAGCTAGTTTTATCATATAGAGAAAGTATTTAATCGTGAAAAT